>OZ025239.1:102835297-102867181 GCA_964019155.1 Osedax fenrisi
TATGTTTAAAATTAAAATGCATGCATGTTTACATTTACAGATTGCAGTGATATAGTTGGAACTACAAATGGTCCTTCAGCTATAATAGTTAATGACGTATATTATTACTCATGCCCCGATTTTATCGCAGCGTATTCTTATTTATGTACACATTCTGATTGGGGTGCTTGGACTATTGAAAGATGCTGCTTATCTTGCAATAATGCTTTGACGCGCTAGTTAGCGTTCATTATGTATACCAAAAGAACGGCATTCGTTAAAATGTTTTAAAACTACAGAAATGTAGGATCTATTTCGGTGTATTCGTTTTAACATGCTTTATCGTTTTTGTTATTATCTGAGTTTTCATTATATTATCAAGTACGTATACAAATATACGTAATATAAAGTGTTATATATATCAATAAAATATTGCATATTATTAATTTTATTTATAAATTTAATAACGTTTATATATATATATATATAGTAAACATGTATTGGCCGAATATATTAAAATCAAAATATATATAAATTAATTGAATTTCGAATAATATGTTTAATTACACTAAGTTATAAGATGTTATCGTATTCAATTAAGATAGATTATAAATATATTAGTATTATCCACAATACAATATAATTCCAATAACAGATTATATATTATTAAATGTAACTTTTTTTAATATTTGTTATTGATAATTATATCACTCATTACATTTAAATTTAAATTAACTAAGTTATATATATATATATATATATATATATATCAATGATATTACTTTGTATAGTTATGTTCTATAATACGAACAGAATAAAGTAAAAACAACAAATAATAAATACCTTTATCAAATATAAATACAATTACAAATATAAATACAAATACAAATACAAATACAATTACAAAATACAAATAAAAATACAAAATACAAAATACAAAATACAAAATATTATTACAGGACCACTGCAAAACTAATTATTGACGAATAGCGACATATGACAAATGTTAATGATAATTAATATTAAAATTAAATGAATAATACTAAAATTATATAATTAATATTAATTAATAGTATGCATAGTAATATCATCATTACAAATTATTTATTTATAATCATTAAATGCAAAATGTTAATAATTATAAAGTTTCATATCATATTCATACGCTGGAAAAAGTACAGACACTCTAATGGAAAATACTTAATGTGACCAATTATTACTAATTATTAAATTATTAGATGCAATAAATTATATAATTATATATATATATATATATTCAAGTTTTATATATTTTTAATGATCAATATTCAACTAGTGAAAGACAATATTTAAAATTAATATATTACGAGAATTTAAATAAAATTGATGTTTGATATTTGTTTGCGAGTTTTATCGAAACCATTACCATTACTTATTTCACCTACCTACAAGATACATATCCTCTATATGTTGATAGAGTTCCTACATATTTATACATATATGTATAGCATGATATGATATAACGTGACAGTACAGTAATCTGAAAGTAATCTACAATGATGCGTATGTACACATACGGTCAGTTTCCAAACAGAAAATCTGCATAATAGCATAATATATCAATGCCCATTTAGGAACAAACTATACAAATATGTATGCATACCACGAAACTCGAATAGAAATGGAGAATACCTCGAAATTGTAACAAGTTAAAACAAATTATTCTGCATAAATACGCACTTTCAAAATATAAAATGCAAAACTCTGGACATAGAATCACCTTCTAGATAGCAAAGCCCAAATTGACTATATTCTTTTAAATAAGAATTGGATAAACAACGTACAGAACTGTTAAGCTAATAATACTTTTGAAGGCTCTTCAGACTATTGCAGTATCATCCCCAAGATCCGATCAAGTCTACGTTCAAATGGAAAAATAAAAAACAATTTAATTGGAATTAACTACAATACTATACAAAACTACAAAAGAATTTTGCAACAAGACTTAAAGAAATATATGAAGCATCTATAAAAGATTATACAAATATCAATAATGTGAATAATAATTAAAATGCTATTATGAAAGCCCATTCAGATGATATCAGATGAGATAATTCCGATAAAAATAAAAGTCAAAAAGTGCATAATACATTCAATCTTCCTATCATTGTTTGCTGATAAATGTGCATATGGAGAAATTCTCTTACATGCTCTACAAAAAAAAACAAAAAAAGTCGGCATACAAGTTAATGAAAAAAAACTGAGTATAGTATGTGTATTGTATTCAATGATAAAGATGATATCATATATATTGATGAAACAGTTTTAAAAAAAGTAGACCAGTTCGTATACCTTGGAATCGAAACTATGTATGTAAAAAATGTATAAATATACGTATCGCAAAAACATGGAGCGTATTGGCTAAATGGAATGGCACATATACAAGAATGTTAAGAGCTTCAAGGAATATCACAGTGCAATCACATACTACGATTAATACTCTTTATGGAAATATTCCTCGAATATCCTCATTTTATTCGAGAGAGAAGAATACTATGTGCTAGTTATTACCATAGGCGTGAAAAGTGTATCACCAGCGAAGTTCATACTTGGATACCGAAACATGTTCGTACTAATGTAGGTCATCCAAGAAGAAACTATATTGATCAATTAAAGGAATGTGTTGGACTATATCTGGATAAAATGAGATCTACGATGATGGAGAGAGATGTATGGTAATATATTGTTCAGATGGATCAGGATAACAACCCGACTCGGTAAGAAAGGAATATATATATATATATATATATATATATATATATAACTCTATTTTTTGTGGTAATCCAGTTAAATAATTCATAATTTTAATTTAGTACAAATATAATCATGAATGTGCAAATATGATGTCCCAAACCAAATGAACAATGTCGAACATATTCACGAAAATGCATATAAAGCTCTAAACGAAAATCACACTGAATTCCAATCCCGAACCCTACATTATACTGTCCTTCAAACTCCAATCAAAAATTATACATAACATAAATCCCAGACTCAAAATTGCTCCGAATTTCAAGTTATACTGACATTCAATCTATAATCAAAATACAAGTCAATACCGTATTTCAAGCTCCAAACCAGAATTACACCAAACTTTAAATTCTAATCTAAAATTACACATAAATTCTATCTCAAACTAACAATTTCTCCTATAAACCAAAGGTATACTGACCTTCAATCCATAACCCATATAAAGTCAATATACATGGAATACGTTCCACGAACACCAATCTATCAGCTGTTCAGATTTGTTCACTAATTGGTTATTAAATTTAAATATTATTTAATTACTAACTTTGATTTGAATTTTATCCTTCCTAAATGTACTGAATTAACAATGTTATTGATGCAGACACTAACTTCAGAAAGAGATATTCCTCCCTGGGACTGCCAATAGAAATATTCTTTTTCAAGAAATATGTATAATATAATATAGGAAAGTCCCCGATTACCGACCCCTCCTAATACAGACCCTCTCTCGTATTTCAGTAACTATAAGATATATCAAAAATAATATATACACGAACTGTTAGTAATTTAATGATAAATATGAATAAGTATTTTATTTAAAAACATATTTAATCCTACAATTATTATTTGATACAATGTAATATTCCGTTTTTACTTTTTAAATGTTTAAATAATATCATTTTTTAAATTATTGCAAATACTTTATTATTTAAAAGAAAACTTAATACTGCACATAATATTGTAGATCAATAAAATGTTTATAATTAGTATTAAAATAATTTAATTTTAATAACTATTAACCAATATATCTTAATTAGAGCAACCTATATGATTTTGCTATTACCGACCCCATAAATTACCCTAATACCGACCCCACGTGATTAACAATATCCAATCAAAATAGATCCGTATTTTACTTTAAAATATGTCGTAAATTATTTGTGTATCATTGATATAGATTTAGGATTCATGATTCCAGTTGATTATATACATAATGATTAATAAATAAATATTAAATAATAATATACACTATTTTAATATACTTACTATAAAGTTTAAATTTAAATTTAATATTACTATTAATACATAAATTCAATACAAAATAAATTGCGTGAATGTTATAATTAATTATATTTATGTATATCTAGTATACCTACTATTTTTATTGGATATTATAATACTACAATTATTTATATCAGGATTATTTTAGGGGGTCGGTAATAGTAGAAGGGGTCGGTGTTAGGTACATGTATCCGATTACCTACCCCCCTGTTTATTCTTGTAAATATAATTAAATCAAAAATTAAAAATAGCCACATTATTCATTGTCATAATATTACCCTAATTACAAAATTTCAAATAAATATAGGAATATTTAATAAGTTATTACAAATAATCATTTAGAGGTCGGTAATCGGAGACTTTCTCCTATATGTAAAATAAATATAATGTTTATATTTAATGTATTTTTCCTGAAAATTATAATCACATATTTATACACATGTTATTCAATTATACAGATATATATATATATATATATATATATATATATATTGTAAGATTCTGCGTTATATTGCGAATATAACGATCAACAAAAGTATCTATTCAAGTGGAACAAGAATCAAGAATAATTCGTGAGAAGAATTTGATCTGGCTGTCACAGAATGTATAGTTTATTTGTATGACTGAACAGAGCTCTTAAAGCGAGAGTTATGTGGTTTGTTCTATTCACTATTATAAATCAATAAGGCAGGTTTCAATTAAGTTAATTAAGTTTAATAGGAAACAACAAATCGATATATAATGTTAGAATAGTACAAGAGTAATATACAATATATAGGGAGATGGGTGTGGTCTAGTTTAGCCCCGCCTCTCTATGATCTTTGTAACTTTGCTATTTGTTCATTGGTCGAGAGTTTTGGTTCCAGCGTGGAATTTTCCCATGGCTGGCTGGATCTCTTATCTCTTCGACGAGTCACCGTTGTTATCTTAGTGTCGCCGTCGTGGCTCGTAGCTCATACTAATCTGTTATTGTTCTTAGTGCATTCTTCTTCGACGCCTCGTTATCTCCCGCCGGCTTTAGTTATTTATGACCGACGCGTGTCGGTGGTTCGAATCGAGTTCAACTATTTAACTCATTAATCATCGCATCGAATTGTATTTATTATCAACTATAAAGTCTTTAAAATACTTTACATTCGCCATCCACTATGAAGTTAAAATGTTATCATAATATTTTAACTCTAATAATAAATATAATTAATGAACATTCGTTTATGTTAATTAGTTATCTAACAATGGTTTCCATTTCTATTTTACAAATAATGTTTGAATCCGTTGATTCCTAACAATATGTTGAGCTTATGCTCCTATAATAATAATAATATCATGATAATTTTAATATCATGATTATGCTAACAATTATTTCAAGCATTTAAACTTATTTGACTATTTGTCAAATTACCAGTTTCTTTGAATACGCTGATTCCTAACAATGTTTTGAGCTTATGCTCCTATAATGTCATGATAATTTTAATATCATGATTATGCTAATAATTATTTCAAGCATTTAAAATATTTGACTATTTGTCAAATTATCAATTTTACGTGCTATAGATAAAGTAATTTAATTTTAATTAAATTTTAAATTAATTATACTCACGTAGCATACTCATCTCGACCTCCTAGGTCTTTAACTCGGTCATTTCTATAGTTTCAAATAGCCTCCCCTTGGTCTTATTTGAACTCTTCTTCACAATGTGCACATCACATTCAATTGGTAAGTCGTCCCCTTCGGCCTTATCATTCTGGTGCTTACGTTTTTGTACACAAGAACATCGGTCAGTGGTCCTTTTTATGAATAAGTAGGTTAAACATATAACTATTATAAATATTATAACATCAAACAATATACCTCCAGCATGAAATATATCATTACCGTTTATATCTTCGTAGCTACCTGTCATGTCTTCTATATTCTCCAAACTTACCCCCTGAATTTCTTCAAGCTTTCTATAATTGAATACTTTAGTTAGTTGTCGGATGTGCTCCGATTGGAAGGTGTTCATGGTGTCGGTCTCACTTATTATGATGGTCTCACTTGTCATATTAAGCCTCCTCGACTTTTCTACTATGGAATGGATACGGAAACTTTGTCCCGTCATCCGACAATTCATGCCTATCAGTATTTGGTATACGCCCTCTTTTAATATCCTCGAGTTGATTTTGTCACCCCCGCAGTGTAAATATATTTATTCCCCTTTAGTAGAAAGCATGAACCTGTTACTATCAACTCTCATCACGATTGTTCCATTATTCGTCTTCTTAACCGTAAATTTACATTCTTTCTTTATTTCTTTCTTTCCTGCTATAACAGCGCGTTCGGAGAAGAACCGTCTGTTATAAGAAATGTTAGAATCACATATCATCGGTGCACGTCCGATACATGATTCAGGAGTCGTAATATAATTGTTCTTTGTGCTGACTGTTTGGAATTTTCTATTTCTATTTGCATAGTAATTCCTTCTTTATGGACCGGTATAGTGTAGAATCGATATAGGTTGTATTCCTCCTATGAAAGGTAGAAATACTCCCAATATCAACTCGTCCCCTATTGCCGCTATTGTATCTATTTTTCTGAATTTGTAATACCATTCTAGATCTACGTGAGAGTAACTTGATCCCTTGCACTATCTAGAATGTCTTGTAATTTTGTTATTGGTAACGTATTTCTGTCAGAAAACCTGTATGTAAAGCCTCTTACT
The DNA here is from genome assembly GCA_964019155.1 of Osedax fenrisi. Taxonomy (NCBI): domain Eukaryota; kingdom Metazoa; phylum Annelida; class Polychaeta; order Sabellida; family Siboglinidae; genus Osedax; species Osedax fenrisi. The sequence goes on from OZ025239.1 coordinate 102,842,050, forward strand.
GCTGTTCATATAGGTCTAAGTGTTTCTCAAAGTTATTATATTCGATCTGCATAACATTTAAATCATTCTGCAGTATGTCTATCATCAGTAGACCTCTTGTCATATTTGCTCCTTGTAATGACAACCTCTCGAAGCTTTCCATACGCCTCGTAAATATCTTTCTGTTCCCCAGCTACGTAGCTTCTTCTTTTTTTTATTATCGTGGTCATTTCTTCCACCACATGTATTATGCGTCCCCTCCTTTCTCTGTTATTTCTTAATATCTCTTCTATGACCTTGACCTCTGAGTCATCTGCAGTCCCAAATAATGATTTAATTAAAGATATCTATTCTGTTTTCGTCTTGTCATCATTCTGTTTAGCTTCACTCTGAACCTCATTACTAATTCGTTAATGTTTTTAAGAATATTAATTAAATGTTAAATTATACCATTATGTTAAAGAATCTTGTGCTTGACATAATCTGTAACAATAGAAAATAAATCATTATAACAATATATGTATTTTTGTCATATATTTACAACATCCTATTTTTAAGGTTAATTAGTGGTTCATCATCTGCGCTACTAAATACACTGTCTATATCTATATCATATGTGTCTGTATCTGAATCTGAATAACCTCCAGAGCTTACTCTACTATTCAGCTCCTTCCTAAGTTGTAATTCGCTTACACTATCACTATCTGTACTACCTCTTACTCTCTTTCTCAATTTTATTGGACGGTTTCTAAATTGCCCCTGGACCTTACCAGCCGCGCAATGTGGTGTTTTCACACTAAATAAATCCTTGTTTTGACCGGATTCATTTAGTGTTCCAGCCACGCCACTACGTTTTAACTGGTGCAATTGGTTGCGCCTCATTCTGACGTTTACGGAGTCCCAATTGCAATGTGGGTTTACTAGTCTAACTTTTTCAACGTTGACTCTTATTTCCTTATTACTTTCCTGGTGAACTAATTCTAATACTTTCCCGTATCTATTCTTAACGATCCATTTCGGATCCCATCTCGAAGCAAATGTTATGCGGTCAGTTGCCAATAGCATTACACTATCTCCTATGCTAATGCTTTCGCTGCTCGCTTTCGCAGCTAGCCTATCCCTATTAAACTTCCTCGAATTACCCGTTAATTCTTTCGCCGTTCTAAAAGCGCTCGCTAGGTTGTTAATTCTGTCGTCAAAGAAATTCACCGTGTTAACGTTCAATAATGTGGCGAATGGTAATTTCACATTCCTTCCATACATTAGATAGAATGGTGTGAATCCTGTGGTATCAGACAATGCTGACCGATAGGCCAACATTGCGCTAGATAACACTGATTCCCACCTGTCCACTACGTTATTTACTAATTTGTTTATCATTTCTTTGAGCGTTCGATTAAACCTCTCAATGCGCCCATTACCCGCTGGATGACCCGGCGTGCTTCGCTTATGCTTAATACCTAATATCTCTAAGTATCTTTCAAAATCCTTTGCAGTGAATTCCGTTCCATTATCAGTTAAGATAACTTCGGGAACTCCGTGCCTGGATATGAATTGATCTGCTAGAGCTTCTAACACGCTATTACTAGTTTTATCCATTATTGGTATTGCTTCTGCATAACCGGTACAATGACAGATTATAGTGAGAATATATCTGTTATTACGGTTGCTAGGAATAAATGGTCCTACTAAATCCATTGATATTATTTCAATCGGATATGTCGCTATGGGCATTTCTCCCATCTCATATGACCTTGGCTTTCTATTGTTTAACTGACAAATTGCGCATAACCCTAATTGTGCGCGAATATCCTTGCCCATGCCTTTCCAGAAATAAGATTCTATTAATCTTAGATGCGTTTTCCTGTAGGCCATGTGCCCTACGTCTAAATGTGCTCTCTCTATAGCCATTTCTCTATACTTCTCCGGTAATAATAACCGAGGATATTCTAACGTCGCCGCGTTTGCACTTCCATAACAATTATAACTAAATAGAACACCATCCATTATAGTAAAACTGTCGTTTTCCAGTTCACCTTTTTCCCATTCTCCCGGGAATTCTATTCTCTGTTCGGTCCCAATTACCTCAAAATTTAGATCTTTAAATTTCGGATTACTATCAATTAAGGCACTCACTACTTTTCCTTCTACTTCTATGGCTGCTATGTCTACTGTTGGTTCTATTCTCGACATAAAATCCGCCCTTACATTCTCCGAACCTTTTATATGTCTAATTTCGCAGTCGAATTCCTCGAATTCGATTGCCCATCTCTGAATTTTTGTATTATTCATCTCTCTTATTACAAAATAATGTTTATATTTCCCAATTATTATATTAATTTCCTCATTTTTAGTGTATGCCTCGGATATACTTAAACTCATATGGTCTACGCCTGCTATTTTTCCTAATTTATATTCAATACCGTTATAAATTAATTTTCTATCATTAGTGGGGCCAATAAGATTGCAGTGATCTAAAATATCGTTGCCAATGATACATTGATATGCGATCTCATCAGTTACCACTAATCTAATTTTCTCTTGGAATTCATCGAATTTTTATTCCGTTATACCCTCTATTTCTAATAAATTACCATGTACCGATCTTAAGGATCTAGTACTTCTACGCAGGTTGCCTGCCCTATCGCTTAATTGCATATATATCCTTTCTAATCAGGGAGCATGATGCTCCTGTATCAATCAGACATCGGATATCAACGTTGTTTATGGTTAATAACAGAGATGGTCTTGTATCCCTGAAATCGTCCACATTACAATTTGATTCCAGAATGGCTGCTAGCTGATTGTCGAGTATATGCTCGCTACCGCTGCTGATATTTAATTGCTAATTATTGTTACTATATTTATCTCTACTATTTCCTCTATTTCCATGAGGGCCATTACCTCTATCAAAGTTACCCCTACCTCTATTACTATTATATGTATTTCCCCTATTATAAGTATTTCCTCTATTTGAGTTGTTTTCTCTATAACTATTTCCTCTATTATAGTTGTTTTCTCTATAACTATTTCCTCTCATATTAGTATCATCTCTATTTCTGTATGTATTTTCCCTATATCTATTTCCCTCATTATCAGCTGCCAGTTGATTACACTCAATCTTCTTGTGACCTTTTCTCTTACAATAAAAACATTCTATTTCTCTATCAGTATTTGAGTATTTCATCAATTCATTATTTCTAAATTTTAACTTCCTAATTTCTTCTATCATATCATACTGTGTCCTCTCATTATTTATTTGTTTTATCTCATCTAATCGTGTTAATTTTGGACCGATGTCCATAGGCTCTATATTTCTAGTATTACTAGACCAACTTGGTCTATTGGTTTCGCCAAAACCTAATTGTGTCTCTCTAGGTACAACTTTTTGGAAAGGATTTAGAGTAAACTCTTCCTTGTTTGGATTATAATTATACTTCATCCTAAATTTTTCTATCTCAGACTCTACGTCTCCTTTCGAAATTATCAACTCAACAAATTTGTTCACGTCACCTTCACTCTCTTTAGCTATAATATACAATGACCTCTCAGGTATCTCTATTGCATTACAACACCATCCTATAATCAACTGCATTAGCTCAACTGATAATGAACTACCATATCCGGCTCTCACTATCTCCTTAAACCTATGTATAAACGCTGGTATAGTTTCACTACTACCACGTTTGATATCTCTAACATCCATCATAGCCTTACTTTTAGCATCATAGCGCATACCTTCTAGTATCGCCTGCTTTGCTTCAGACCATATCTCATGTCTCTCTACAACTTTCTGTATCGCCCCACATGATGTGGTCATACTCAAGAAATAACGAGTTGCATCATTCGTTCTGCATTTCTCTATTCTCTCTATCCATTCTAACAGTAGTGCCTCATTGGTACCATCTAGTATCCCCAAATACGGAGTATAGTTTCTAATTACCGACTGTTCTAAGGATGTATCAACACCCGACGCGGTTGTGCCATTCTCCGGCATACTAGATAGCAACTTAAGTTATCTTGAGTATTTATTACTAATTAAAAAGTACCTATAACTTAAGATTTGGGTATGTGGGTGCGATGTAGCGCTTCACCAATATATTTCGTTTAGTTATAAGTTAATATATAAAGAAATATATAAACAAAATAAGTTCTCTAGTTCGTTTAGTATGCACTTGATCGTATTCAGCATCAAGTGAATAATAAAATATAATAAAATATAATACAAGTGGTATCAGTGTATGATATCAGCTATATCAAATATATAATAATTATATTATCGTATCGATTGTACTACATACAACTAAATAACTATATTGAATATAGTTATCTCTCAATTAAACAATATGAATCGTAGGGGTATGCTGTCCTTTGAAACAATTATTTAATTGACTGGCGTACTCACCAAATGTAAGATTCTGCGTTATATTGCGAATATAACGATCAACAAAAGTATCTATTCAAGTGGAACAAGAATCAAGAATAATTCGTGAGAAGAATTTGATCTGGCTGTCACAGAATGTATAGTTTATTTGTATGACTGAACAGAGCTCTTAAAGCGAGAGTTTATGTGGTTTGTTCTATTCACTATTATAAATCAATAAGGCAGGTTTCAATTAAGTTAATTAAGTTTAATAGGAAACAACAAATCGATATATAATGTTAGAATAGTACAAGAGTAATATACAATAGTGGGTCAACTCACAGTTGTATAGTTTCTCAGGGCTCGATCTACGATGTTGAAGAGTGCGGCATTCTTGACGATTCAGCTCGGGTGTATGATGCAGTCTGCTTGACTTCAGATGTCGTTCAATGAATGTCGCAAGGCAAAGTAGGAAGAGGAAGATTATCTATGGATGATCTTCTTATATAGGGAGATGGGTGTGGTCTAGTTTAGCCCCGCCTCTTTATGATCTTTGTAACTTTGCTATTTGTAACTTTGCATTGGTCGAGAGTTTTGGTTCCAGCGTGGAATTTTCCCATGGCTGGCTGGATCTCTTATCTCTTTGACGAGTCGCCGTTGTTATCTTAGTGTCGCCGTCGTGGCTCGTAGCTCATGCTAATCTGTTATTGTTCTTAGTGCATTCTTCTTCGACGCCTCGTTATCTCCCGCCGGCTTTAGTTATTTATGACCGACGCGTGTCGGTGGTTCGAATCGAGTTCAACTATTTAACTCATTAATCATCGCATCGAATTGTATTTATTATCAACTATAAAGTCAATACTTTACAATATATATATATATATATATATATATATATATATATATATCATACACGATATTCGAAATTAATGAATTTATTATTTACAGGAAATTCCTTTCTATATTATGAGTATTCAAAGTATTGTTATAAATTTATATTTTATATATTTATAAATCAATAATCATTAAGAAAAGTTAGAAACCATCTTTGCAAATAGAATAAAGAAATCAAAACTAAAACTAGTAATTAATGAACAAATAATCATTTTCTAATTAAAAACAATATATATATAGAATACTCGTTTATATGATACTAATAAAGATTATAATAAATAATTCGGAAAAAAGTTTGATTCAATAATCATTACTTCAAAGTTAATTAAAGATACAAGATACAAAATAAATGAATATGCTGTATGATTTATATAATGCATATATGAATTACCAAAGATTTATATATAATATTTAAAGTAATATTCCGGAAATTAGAAAGAAAGGTAACTAAAATTTGTATTTATAGATGCTAATTTAAATATGTTATAGATGAAAATATATTTATGAAAATATATTTTTGTCTTGACTTTACCATAATTATCTAAAGAACTATACACATTTATATTCTCTGAAATCGAAAAATTAATTGTAACAGCTCACCCATGTGTTTATAAATTAAAAAATAATGTGTATATTATTATTGTAGAAGTGATTGATGTGTTTGTAGAAAAGATTGTATTTATATTAGAATACAAAATATACAAAATAATTACATATAAAAATAAATATAAGGATTGTAGCCACGCCCTATAGCTTAGCCGTTTTTATGTACGCGATGCCCGCATTGTTGATAAACAAAAATGTAAGCAAATAGAGATTATTGTTGAAGAAATTGATTCATTTAAAAAAAATTATCATATTAGGGGAAAGGTGGATAGTAGTGACAGGTGTATAGTAATGATACCCCCCGTATCTCAAAAACTACAAGTCCAATTAAATTTATTTATATACGAAAGTTGTGGGTATTCACAAGCTTTATTGAAATATTTTTTATTTCCTTAATTTTCAATATAAATAAATTAAATCAATTAATCGATTTTGTGAATATATTCTTAAAAATTTACGTATTAAGTTTTTATAAAAGTATTTTTATTTTTAATTCCTTGATATTTAATGGAAAATAGAAAATTAAAGTCTTATACTAAAGATGAATTTAATATCTACAAGAAAATATAATTCATATTAATTTATGATTATTGGAAATATTTCTACGATCAATTATGATCAACATGTTACGACTACCCTCGGGGTGTCATTACTACCCACATTGGAGTATAGTAATGACACACTCGTTATCTCAAGTGTTAACGATTATATTAAAAAATATTAATAGCAATTATTTAGATAATATTAATTTATATACAATATAAAAAAACGTTATATAGAGGATCAATAGTTTAAGAGTTATTGCAATATATTCAAAACTGTCACTATTATCCACCTTTCACCATCATTTATATTACATTAATATTGATAATTATATATTTTACATTAGACTAATATTTTGCTTTATAATATATATACAATTAAAATATATAATTGAAGCTATGAATGATAATTTGTATTAAATAAGCTGATACAATATGCATGGCAGTTAACATTACGAGTATTCAAATTTGACAAAGTATACATTTAACAGATCCCCAAAAGACATCAAAAGGTATACCTTTAACTATAGTTATATCGTATTATAAATAATATATATTAAAAGGCAATAAATAAATAATATATGATATAATATATCTCATTATTTTATAATTTAAATTTGCAAAGTTTGCTCATGAGCAGAAAACTTAACAGAAATTTGTATTTTGCATGAAAATTATTAATTTTTAAAATGAATTAAATTATATATCTTATAGAATTTTAATTATATGGTATAATAATTATGGTATAATTTATAATATAATAGAGTAATAAAGAACATTTCTAACTATATAATATAACAAATAATTATAATATTAATATCATTTTTAATAAAATGTAACTAGTATTATTATAATTATTATTAATATTGAATGGGTCTACACCTATATTCTTATATGATTAGTAATAACATTCTTATGAATAATATATATATATATATATATATATACATATATATATATATATTAGTCATGAGTGATGACTCATTACCAAGGTGAGTTAAATTCGGCATTTACCTAATTTAAGGAAAAAGGCGGAATTTAGCTTATTTCCGGCTTAAACTCGATCCCATAATATGTGTATTCTATTATATGAATATTTTAAATTTTTATTTATTATACTTACATAACAAAAATCTGTAATATCATAAAAATTACATCTAATGGAATTTTCATTATTTAGAATGGAGTACATATCATCATCATCAATATTATGATCAGTAGATTTAGTCTACAAAATATTGAGATTAAATTATGTATTACATTTATTACATTACTATTTACAAATCCATCAAATAAAACTTTCCTTGAGATTTTTTAAATGTGATAATTGTTCTTATGTAATCTTTGAATGATATTTTTGCTCTTGTAGATATTTTATGTACAAATACAAATAAACCCACCATCGAGTATCAGATATATATATATATATATATATATATATATATATAGAATTATATATATATATATATAATTCTATAACCAACATATTCAATAACTATAATTGTATTACCATGGGGCATTTAGATCTCATTTTAGTTATTAAATTGAATTGCATCCTTAAAAATCCGATTAATTTTATTAAAGTAGGCAAACATTTCATTGAAATTGAATTTGTATAAAACATCTGTAACGTCAAGTCTAGTTGATTAGCTCCACACCAGACCCTTACTAATCCTGGCAAGGAAGCTTTTTTATTCTACTTGATACACCTTGAATAATAATAATATATAAACAATTTAATAATACATATTATTTATAAAAACCATTAATAGATGACATATCTTTTTTATACATCAGTTATTGGAATAACTTTTATATTCCCGGTCATCACATACCCTAAACTCTAATACTTGTGATATTGACGTAAATATAACTACGCTTGTATGTTTTTCAAAGATAGGAAAATGCATTTTGTTTTTATTAAAAAATCATATTATAAAATGTTATTAAAATTCCCTTAATCTTCAATAATTACGTATTTTCTTATTTACATTGCTAATATTATATTAAAATGTGCTTTTACTTATAGTATTATTTACATATAATACATATTACATTAAGTATTTTATTTTATTACTTTTAATGATTTAAGATAGGATAAATATTATGTTTAAAAAAGGCCGAATTTAATTAAAAAGGCCGAATTTAGCTTATTTTCGGCCTTTGAAATCCTTATATTCGGCAAAATTTAATTCAAAATGTAAAATGTAATTCCCCCTGCTAATCACTGATGAGTCATCACTTTCATGTGATCCAGTAAAACTCGAGAATAACTGTTACATTCGAAGTTGATATTTTTTATTTAAGTTGATATTTTTTATTTGAGTAAAACTATAGAATAATTTTCACGAACAAACTTGAGATTGTGCATGTACAAGTATACTTGTGTAAATATCTAGAATACTTCTTACAAAAAAACATGACATTTTATACCTAAGTAAAACTCGATAATAAACTCTTAGAACAAAACTTGAGATGTTATGCTTGAGTAAAACTAATGAATAATTCTTAAATAAAATCTAGAGATTTTATGCTCCAGTAAAACTCGATATTAATTCATATATGAAAATTGAGATTTTGTATTTAATAAAACTATAGAATAACTTATTGAGATTGTGTATACACAAGTATGCATGAGTAAAACTCGAGTTTAACTCGAGCTTTGAATGTCTCTAGAAATATATATATATATATATATATATATATATATATATATATATAATATATATATATATAGATAGATATATAATATACGGAATGAGAAGACAAAACGGGCATATAAATACGGAATACGCTGACACGAAGATTAGGCCGACAATTTTGTGTCAACCACCTACTTTAATTTATGAATTACTATATGTTAGAGAAATAATTGGTATCTAATTAAATAATATTTTAATAATCGTTATATTATAATGAATATATTAATTATCATTTGGTTTTATAAAGAATAGACTATAAATAATTACATTTTTAGATTTCTGCGTGTATATACTTGGTTACACAAAAAAACGGAATCTGTTGACATACTGTTTTTACTGAAATACAGCAACTTAATGCGTATATGTCAAATGGCAATTTATGAATTAATATATTAAATTTACTTTAGAATAAATATATTGAATAAAAATATAAAAGATGTTATTAATTAAAAATATACATTTTGAATTAAATATTATTATTATTTTGTAAAAATATACATCCATTTCAATTTATATTCAAAGATTTGTATGACTCATAAAAACTTAGGAAATAGTAGTAATTATTTAAATTTCAATATTATTGTTTCAGATTATTTCAAAATTTGAATAATAATAAATAATTTATATATTATTAAATATAGTATGTATTATATTTTAATAAATTATCTATGTATATATATAGTAAATAAATATATAAATGTATGTTATATATTATTGAATATAGAATCGTAAGTAAGATACTATAGTAACGATTTTCGAAATATTTGTTTTTCAATAAGTTATTTATTTTTCATTATATTACATTATTAATTCATTTTAACCTTCCTATATAATATCTAATATTAGTAATAATACTATAATTTTTAATATTTATAAACCAAACTAGTATAAAATGTAAATACTATACATTTATAGTCTACGAATAAAACAACTATAATGTATTGTACGATATAAATAAAACCATAGGAATACAACCTATAAGAATACGATTTTTTATATTGATGCTATTATAATAAATTTGATATCATTAAAATATTATTAAATTCTATAATAGAAGGCGTATTTTAATTTTATTTTTATTTAAAAAAAAGTTATGCACATAAAAAATAGTAAAAATAATACATGGTGTAGATAGGAATTATGCATGTTTTAATTAATTTATAATACTTATGAAATCATGATTCATTCAATAATTTATATGTTTTAATAGTATATATTCAATATTATTAACACATAGATTAATAATCATATTTGTATCCGCTTTTTGTATTGTATTCAATAAATATATATTATTATTATATACACACTTATATAATTATGTAAGCCTATTTATTTAGTATTAATTCAATATAAATATAATGGGATATGTGTATAGATATACAAAATGTTTAATCTGCGAACATCCAACGTGTCTATAAAATAATAATTATTTTCAAAATGCATGTGAATATTCGTAGGTATTTACGTTTTACTTCTATTTATATACATCATTTTAACTCTCCCTAATAAATTCAATCTAATGTTAACATTTTAATTAATACATGTAAAAATGTATATAAATATACGAGCGATTTCCATATAGTTTAGGTGTGGAATGGACTTTATAGATATAATAGCCATACCCGAGCTAGCTTTGTTATGTTTTTTATTGTTTACCCATCTATTTTTTATTAATTATAGCTCTTGATGATTCTGCATAGCTAGACGAACCCGACCCGGCTTAGCCATATTTTTTATTGTTTACCTACCTATTAGCGTATATAGCGATACAAGTATATAGCGATACAAGTCAAGCGATACAAGTCTATAGCGATACAAGTATATAGCGATACAAGTCAAGCGATACAAGTCTAGCGATACAAGTATATAGTGTTACATATATATAGCGATACAAGTATATAGTGTTACATATATATAGTGATACATATCTAGTTTATCTTTCACATTAATAATAAACTCTCTCTATGTGCAGATAGCATAAATGTTTGGTTATTAAGAAATAACCTTCTTCTAATATAAATAAAAATGAATTAATTAATATTTCAATTTCTCCGAATAGTCAATGTAGATAATATTCAAATAAATAGTTAATCCAAAGTTAAAAATTTGGGGGTTATATTCGATGAAAAACTATCTTTCATACCACAAATAAATTCTTTAAGTAAATCAGCTAATTTATCACTATATAAAATCAATTAGAAAATTAATCCATTTCATTCACCCATAAAAATTGTGAAATATTAATTCATTCTCTTGTTTTTTCACGCCTAGATTATGTTAATTCACTATATAATAGATTACCCAAATGTAGGACTAATAAAATTGATAAAATTATTAGATCATCTATTCGTACTATTCATAATATTAAATTCAATAACCATATATCAATTAGCTCCCTCCAGCATAAATTACAAATACTTTCCTTAAAAGACAGAGCCTTCCTTAAATCTGTTTCATTAGTTCATAATATTATCTATTCAAATACATCTAATAAATTATCTGAAAGGATATCTTATTATCGACCACTCTCATCCCTTAGATCTGCCAAGTCTGTAAAACTAAATTTACCTAAATATAATTATGAGACCATTATGGGTAGATCTTTCTGTGTGTCAGCACCTACCAACTGGAATAAACTTCTGGCAAAATTACGATGTGAAATTAATTACAATATTTTCCAACATAAAGTAAAATTGTTTTTACTTCATTAATATTAATATTGTTTTATATTTATTTATCTAAATTATTTAAATCAACATGTTATATTTATTTATTTTTATCTGTTTCATTTTTGTCACACACTGTTGAGTAATGTAATTCGTTTTATATTTTTACGGTGTTTAAATAAACAATCAAATCAAATCAAAATCTATAGCGATACAAGTTTAGCGACTTTTCATTTTATTTCAAATTAAAATACTAAATATATCAATTGTATCAATTATGTTCTATTCATTTAAACATTAATCAATTAATTATTCTTGAAAACTTATATAAATCTTTGTATTTGACTAACATTAATAATTTAATATATATCAAAAACAGATTTTGTGTATTTGTATCAAATAATCATAAATATATTTAATTATATTAAATTTATTTATATTTGTTAGTGTATTTATATTAGAATAATACATTACATAAATATTATTATTTGATTCAAACATTAACATAATTATCAAAATCAAATTTAGTGTATTTGTATATGAATCATTAATCAGAAATGTATTTATATTAAAGTATATTTGTATTTACTAGTTGTTAAATTGTTAGAAAAAGAATCAAGGCTTTAATACATTATTTATTAACTGTGTACGTGTATCACATCTCTTATAGATAGGCGTCTAACATTGCTTAATCATGTGAGACGGCATCGATTGATGTATGGGCATATTCCTAGCACTCGGCGTGTGTTAGTATAATGCGAGATAATAATAATAATACACAAAGTAGGTATAACTAATAGTGATAATTACATAACATCACCTCTTCCAAGAAGAAGATATATTACAGGACAAATCGGTAGGGAGTATGCCTGTTCCTGGAGCTTCGGCGTATAGTTTCCTAAGCTGTTTTTGGTTCTATAATAGCTGTGTGTGAGAGGATGGTATTATTATCAGATAGTGGTGTTGGGTAATTAGATAAATGTAGTGTTTGGGTATGAGTGGGGGTATTCTCTATGGTGGTGTAATTTTCTTGGGGTTAGTTGTAGGTGTTGATCGTATTTTATGTCTTGTACGTCATAGGATGTTTCCCGTATGGGTACGGATGACATATGATTCTGGTTCGTTTCTTGACAATGGTAGCTGGGGATCATGTGAATTTGAAGGAGTCTCGAATTTGACAGATTTGCACGTTCTGAACGATGTATGCAGTTTTCTTGTAAGTAATGTCATCTAGTTAATTTATGTTTGATGTGTTTGTAGTTTCGTGCGTTCTAATGTTTGGATTGATGTAAGAGTAGGTGTAGAGGGATGGGGTCATTACATTTGGAGGGTTATTTCTCTAAGATAGTAGTGCTTTAGTTATCTTATTGATGTCTGTATTTTTTATAATGTTCTTTATGGTCTGAACGTGTCTTTCTATGAATTCATTTGATGCTAGGTAGTAAGGACTGGATGAAATTTGGGTGATGTCCTATTAGTGGAGGACATATATGGTATGCCTCTGCTGTTTGGTGGTAGTTTCCAATTGCTTATTGGATGTGTCTGGAATCTTTCGCATTGGTTGGAATACTAAATTACATATAATAGCATGATGTCGCCTTACTTCTTTGGTGCATATGTTATGCTGGATACTTATGCTGTAGGCTTATTTACCGATATGATGATTCCTTTGGACATCATACGCTATAGAGCTATATATATTTTAAAGTTGATTTGGACGCATTTATTTGCATGTAACAAGGGCCGTACTTATTTGAAGTGTTACGGGGAATATTCTGGTATCATTTTTGGCGGGTGATTTTGATATAGGTGGGATTATGTCTATTGTGCATAATATTTTTATGAGGCTTAGCCTTCTGCAGATATGTCTATTAGTCATATTATAGGGGGTTGTGGGGATTCGACTATAGTGAAGTTTATATCGTATAATATGCCATTATAATTATAACATATTATTGTTATGCCGTAGGTCGCAATAGGTTTATTGTCATATGCTAAGAGTATGTATGGATAGGGGTTAGTTAAGTAGGCTTTCAAAGGTTATTGTATACCTTAAAGGATAGTACATTACTTTAAGACCCTTTGTCAACTTTAAATAATATATATGTTCTATTTTTAAAGGTTATGAATAGTTTAACATAATTTAACAAAAACCTTGTATCTTGTGTCCGGGTCTGCTACATGTAAGTTTGATGTAATTTAGTGGACTCCTGTTTCTTGTAATTCTTATAGTAATGTCTGCTCCTACAGACGGATTCGAAGTGGTTTATCCTGTTACAAGCATTGCATCTGAGTCCGAGAGCTGCGTCCTGTAATTTATTTCAACATATAGTTTTTTTGTAGTCTTAAAATATATAATTGAAACAAAATATTAATTAGTAAATAATTTAAAGTTTTATATATATTACGTTAATCAGTACATGATACCGTGTTGAAACTCATCAAATAAACTGGATTGCAGGTATCCAATTCTATATAATTTAAATATATTAATAACTATATATATATTTAATAGTTACTGATAGTTTGAGTAACATATATGTATATATGAGTAATATATAAAAAATAGTTAGTAGATAATTAATTATGATAATAAATATTATATACGATTAAATAGTGATATAAAATGAACCAAATAAAACATGCATATTGGAGTATATGAATGACCGGCAAAGATCTAAATATTATTTTGCTGTAGTAAGTTTGGTGGTGGTAGGTGCGATATGTATTTTTGGGACGGCCATTTTGTTGAATTCATATGTGTAGAGATAAGGAACGTATTGTCTCTTTTTTTTAAATGTTTCTAAAATAATATTTATTGAATTAAACTATTTTATTTATTATATAAGAAAGAAAGGAAATCCTATCTATTACATAAGAGTAAAAATATATATTTTACAAATAATAATTCTATTCTTAAATATGGGTTTTGTTATATTATGCATATATATGTTAATTATATATAACAACATAATTAGGTAGATCGCTTTGTACTTTTATCTAAACATTCATTTATATATGTAAACATAGCATATATTATTTCTAGTCAAATGCATTTGAAAAGTCAACAATAAATAAATTGTAAAGTAATTATATGATGCATTCAGGTAATATAAAATCAATATTATAAAATAATAGTTAATAGTTTATAATTTAAGTTAATAATTAATAAGTTTTTTTATCTATATATAAATGTAATTTTTATAGAATTTATATATTAGATATAAAATATTATATAACAATATATTTTAAATATCATGCTATAAAAGATGCTTTTTATATTATTTAAAAACTTATTTAATTGGTAATTTGTTCATAGTTACTAAATAACATATCATCAATTAATAGTACATATTACAATTTTTCTGATATTAACTAATTTATCCATTGAGATCCTCTTAATTGATAAATATATATATATTTATATACACAAAATTAATTTACCTTACTATGGCAAGCTTTTTCGGCACTCTATGAATCGCATTCTCCGATCATCTATATCTCTCATCACATTTAGTAGAGCAACAGACATGCATACTATATCGTCCATCGACTGCTGTATATAATTCTTTATTGGCACCCACGATACGTCAACATTACGTTAGCAAATATTTATACTTTCACTATATATTTTATTAAATAAAAAATCAATACACCAACAGCAGTCTGTGCTAATCAATGACGGGGTAACTTAGAGATGACAACATCAGTTCATGACCTTTCACTTGAGATGATATAATGTTAGCAAATATTTATACTTTCAATTATATATTTGATTAAATATAAACTTAATTCATCAACAGCAGGCCATGGTATTTAGTGCTGTGTCGCCTTCACGATGACAACAACATTCCATAATAATCAATGACATGGTGCCTTAGAGATAATAATAGCAGTATGTGACGCCTTCGTAATAACCATAGAATCTAAGTGAAGCCTCATTAGATGCCGACTGATCAACGTACCTTCCAGCATTTCCATCATGCATGCTAGTAGCATTATTCCATATGCAATATTATATTATAGTGTGTATTTAATAGATCATGGAATAAATATTCCGCCTGAAGGAATGCAATGAGAAAATTTAGTCATGCCAACTTTTATATTGGGACATTATATTGTAATTTAATCTTATAAATTACTAATATTGTAGGTAAATATTTTGTATTTAGTTATCATATTTTATTGGCAAGCTTGATGTATGTTTCTTTATAGACATGTATATGTAAATATTAAAGTGGTTATTGGTTGTTAGAAACGGAACCCGTATTTTGAAATAAACTACTACTATACACTGTCAAAGCGTTATAAGTTATATTGTTATAATACATAAAATATATCATCATCATATAATCTAGCATGTCAGTATCATTTAGTAATTAAAGAAGTGGTCATATGTTAATCAGTTATGATTCATTTGTATATATTGTTGTTATGTTATTATCTTAGCCACTATTATGCTAAAGCAATCAGATTATAATGAGAGCTAATACATATATGTATCAAAAACTATACACAAACCTATTACTTTATATTAAATATATAAGTTTACTTATAACCTTATTTATATATATTATATATCCATTTAGATGAAAACGGCAGCCCGTGATTATCATTGACATGACGTCTTCAAGATGAACCACAGCAGTCCATATACTTTCACCTTCGAGATAACAACTACGTTAGCAAATATTTATACTATATCAACTATATATTTATTATTATATGCTTATTTCGGGATTATTGTTTCCCAGACAGTAAAAGTTCTCCAAACATCATGGTTCATTATAGCTACTCTCATCTCGCTCGCCGATATACCAGTTTCGCACTCCAGATTCCTGATGAAGCTTTCTGGTGGCCTTCCCCGTCTTCTAGTTCCATGAGTAGGTTCCAAAAGAACTAGATCCGAAACAACTTCATCATCTATACGTAGGCAATGTCCAGCAAACTTTTAGAATCGACGTCTGATCTTTGTAGATATTCTTTCTATAGCCCATACAGTACTTCGTTAGTAACTTTCTGAGACCAATGTACGTTTAAATATATCATTCGTAGAATTCGAGTATATGTGCCATCAAGTTGTTTGAGTAGTGTTTTTGTGAGGGTCCAAGTATCACATGCGTAAAGCAGAACCGATTAAACTGTGGTGTGTATGAGTCAAATTTTAGTTTCCTACTAAAAGTTGATTTTCAGATATTCCTCCTTTGATAACATATTCTCCAAGCAAGCGCTTTTCTTATTTTCAACTCTTTTGCACTGCTGTCTATCCATGCCCCTTTTGTACTTGAAGTCTTCAACCCTTTTCAGATTTGACCTATCTATAGCTTTGATTTCAAACTGTTGATTAGTATTGTAACTCATGTATTTTGTTTTACCTGTATTCATGCTACTCATTTTGCTGATTTTTCGACTCGAGTGAGCATCTCTCGTGCTTCGTTGATACCTTCACTTACTAATGCAATATCATCTGCGATGTCCATATATATATATATATATATATATATATATATATTTACTAAAATAAAAATCACTCAATCCACAGCAGTCAATGATATCCAGTAATGTGTTGCCTTCGAGATGACTACATCAGTCAATGATAATCAATGACTTGGAGCCTTAGAGATGACAATAGCTGTCTCTGCTACCTTCGTGATTATCATAAATCTCCATGAAGCCCTCTTAGATATATGCTAGTATCATTATTACATATGCAATATTATATTATATTGTGTATTTAATAGATTGTGGAAAAAATATTTACCTTCAGAAGGAATATAATGTGAAAATGTAGTCATGCTGACTTTAACATTGGGACATTATATTGTCAGTCGACGCTGATTGCGTTCAGATGTGTTTAACGTTGCTCAGCTGTGCTGGAGGCCATTATTATTATTATCATTATAATTATTATTACATTATTTACCACTTAGCATATAATTAGAAGGGTTTTTTTAATCCGTTTTAGTAAGTATTTAAGTAGTGTAATTATTTTCCCCAAATAAAGTGTCAAACCGTTTTTAGAGTTGTCCTCCTCATTTAGCCTAAATGTATACATTTCTAAATAATTTAACAATATATCATCATATAATATCCTTATAACTGCCTTATATAACAGCCAAATAACATCTACATATAATATCCTAATCAGTAATAATTTGTAATAATTTTGTATTGTATTAAATTATATAAATTATTTTTCTAATAACTATTCAATTTGTAAAATTATTTTCAATTATTCTTTAATTATATAAAGATTACAAACCCTATCGCAAAATTACAGATTTGTAACCTCGCAATTGTAACAGAGTTACAAACTATATCGCAAAATTACAGATTTGAAACTTCGCATTGTAACAGGGTTTGTAACCCTATCGCAAAATTACCGATATGTAACTTCGCAGAATAACTATTACCGAAACACCACAAAATCACAGTTTAATTTATGTCGAAAAATATCTGTTACCGTAACGTTAGATATTTGCAATTTGGTTTCTTGGGTTGTTGATTAATACTACTAATTAGTATAAATTATAAATATTAATATGTATATATTAAATATTATAATAGAGTTTGGTGAAAATAATCAGTTTCCAGCATATTATACACATTAATCATATTATTTACTATTTTGAATATAAACATAGTAAGATACTTTATTTATTTTAATTTAAAATCTCTGTAATTGAAAATATTAATAATATTGTATTTAATTCATAAATTTGATATATTTTCTATAAATTATAATACTATAAAGACTTATTTATTATAATAAATGACATAATGATATTATAAAACAATTTAATATTAATCATTGTGTTTAATATTATATTGATAAATATTATGAATGACTACAAATATTTATAATGAATATATATTTTTCATATATTTTTCACATACACATATACACACATACACAAATATATTTATAAAACAGATGTTTCTCCCACCCCCATCACCATACATTATGAATTATTTTTGTTATATATTTTTTATTTATTTGCCCTTATTAATTTTATAAATATTCTGTATTTGTACAGGTGGATGGATCAAGTTGCAGCTACAATTACGTATTGCGGCTTGATTCTAGTATCTGAATGCTTGGAGGCTTATCTATTGAAAAATAATGGTTTATCTAACTAACATTTATTATAACTATCTAATAGACGTACAAATCTATGTATGATAATAGTCATATACTAATGTAAATATGTATTTAAAAAAAGAAATAATTTCTGAAATGATGAAAAAAAAATTATAAAATAAGAATTTTTTTGGAAAATTTTAAAAATAATTTCTTAAAATGAAATATATAAAATATTCACTATAACACACATATATATATATATATATCATAACCATTCAAAATTGTAATTTTATTTTTGTTTAAATATATGGGGTTTATTGTATTTTAATTTAATAAGTTATTTCTAGATTATAAATATATTATATGTATTAATATTTTAAATAAAGTTTGTATTTCAAATTTAAATTTAAAATTAATTTATTCATAATTATTTTGCAAATATATCTTACTATACGTATATACTTGTTCTCTTATAAATATATTTGTTTTCCCTGATTAATTTTCTATATCTTCTGTATTTTTACAGGTAATGGATCAAACTGCAGCTATAGTTAGATATTTCGTGATATGGTGCTAGTGTATGAATGTTTGGATGCTTATCTATTTAAAAAGTATGGATTATCTAACTAATAATTATCATAACTATCTAACTATTAGAGTTTCTCTGGTAAAATAGTTCTATAAAATTAAGATAATTTTATGATATTTTTATAATAAAAATTAGGATTGAAATTAGTTGTCATTAAATTAAAAATATAAATAATATAATATTTAATATAATTATGATAGTGTATTTGACCAAACAAATATATATGTAATATTAACACTAACAAATACAAATAAATTAAATACATTTATGATTTATCAATTAAATACACAATCTGTTTTTGATAAATATTTATATATGTATTATTCATATAATAATTAATTGATAATTTTTTTATAGTGAAGTTATTATTTGTGTATCTTGACAACTAAAGAAAAGTGAAATTGATAAAACAGGATTGATTAGGGTTTAGTATATTTAATTTTGAATTAAATTTACATGTAAGAATACATTATTAATTTATTATTTATTATAGCTGGATTATAAGTGCAAATCTTAAGGCCTAAAGAAAATGGAAAAAAAATTAATATTCTATGATTGTAGGTTAATATATTAATATATTTAATATATTTTTATAAATGTATATATGTAATATTTAAATATATATAAATATTGAATATGCATTTAATGTTTAAAATAAAATGTATGCATTATGTACTATTGAAATCTGTTTTATATTATATTTATAATTTTATTTAAAATAATAAATAAGTAAGATTTAACAAATTATTGAAATGTTGTATAACTTATTAAATATTATTATATAATATTATTACATATAGTAAATTTTTTTATTTTGTAAATTTAAAAAAACAAAAATACTACCTATAGTATTTAAGGCTTAGAAAAATATAAATTATTTAAATTGTTGATAAAAGAAATAAATTTTAAAATGATTTATGGTCTAATAAATATTATAAATAAATTAAAACATGCATAATTCCTATCTACACATTTCAAAGTTGATTTATATTGGTAAAATAAGGATTTATGAGTTCAAATTTAAAATATTCATTATGACTGTCGGCGCCATCTAGTGCACATGGTAAACTAACTTAATTGTTACTAACTTGTTGTTGAAAATTCAAAAACTTAAGAAATAATTAAGATTTTCACATAATTTAAATTGCATAACATTAAAATATATTGTGTTAATTGTTCTATAGGAATTCTAAATGATTAGAATAATAGTTTTGAAAATATCAACATTTTTAAAAAATAAAATTTTTTTAAAAATAAAATATTTATTTAAAAAATGTAATTATCAATTATTTATAAACTCTACATCTAATCACAAATATTTTCTATAGCTACAATATACATATAATACTAAACATACTTTGCAAATTTGAACAAGTTTAGTCAATTATTCATTGAAAAATAGAAATGTTAATAAAAAAAACTTATATTCTGAGATAATTTATTTTAAAGATTGACTATATTATTTATCTGCTTTTTGACATTTATTATTATGGTAAAAGTTAGTTTAGATAATTCTTACAATTTTTATATGATATTTATATAACTTGTATAATTTGTCATGCTTTTGAAATAAATTGCATCTATGTAAATTATTATTATTATATATTATAGTTGCATATGAAAGAATAAAAATATACAAAAAATAAATTGTATTATAATTATGATTGATTTTTTTTTTATTAGATATTATAAAAGTAATCCACTTCCATAATCCTTTGATGAAATTTGCCTTCTTTGTATTGCCCGTCTCCCTTCCCTAGATTCTGTCACCTGTTTCTTCTTAGAGGCTTTCACTCTTGTAGAATCTCTAGCCGCCGCATCTACCCATAAAATCTATAAATATTGAAATATTATAAAATTAGATTAGCATAAATATAATAAAATCTAATTGCTTTGTTTCAATATTATCAAATTGAAATATTGTAAATATATTATGATATTATATTCCTAAATAAACACATTTATTTGACGTTTTATAAATAATATATTATACTATTATATAGTTATATAATAGTTACATATTATATATAATATACACCTTGATTGTATCTCGATTACGCCTCGAAAGTTGTCGTTTAGTCAATCGACCCATATCAAATAATAATAATAATGAAATGATGCTATCTTATTATTATAGAACAAAGCCAACGACCAATCACTAGAATTTATAAAATGAAACCAACATATGGCGCTGAAAAACAGTGTTATAATATATGTAAACCGTAATTTTTGCGCCATTTTTTTAATTATTATTTTATTAGAAATAGGTAGTGTTATAAAATTATGTTTTTTTATGCTTTATATATGTTTTTAAAATATGATATTTTGACATATCATACATTATACATGTAGTAATCTATTTTAAAAATAAAATGTTGTTTATACATTTTTTTATTTTAAAGACCGTGAATCCCCTTAAGTATTTTCATATATAATAAGATGTACTAGTTATTATAATCATATATGATTATAAATTATATAGCTATAAATGTAAAATATTAAAAATGTGACCTTGGTAATCATAATCAGAACACATGGAGGCCCTCCGAACATTGTTCGTGCGTATACTCATATGAATGAATGAAATCAGTTTATAGACACGTGTCTAAGGAGGATCATTGAAAGCTATAGGTAGCTTTATTAAATCATTACCTCCATAGTATATGAATATAATAGCTTTAGGATAACAAAGATTTTGCGAAACAAAGATGGTTCACTCCCTATCTAAACTATATAATTATGTTAATTTAGTTTTTTCACTAACCACTAGATGGAGACACATTTATTATTTTAAGTTAAATTTAATATTATTAATTCATAAGGTAATTAAGCTAATTATTAGACTAATATACTTTTAATATTATAATATATATGTGAATTATATTTTTAAAAATATATTAAGCTAATTAAGCTAATTATTAGACTAATATAGTTTTAATATTATAATATATATGTGAATTATATTTTTTTTAATATATTTTAAAATTACGACATTTTCACGGTATATAAAGTTTACATGTAAATAACAATGACTAAATTGATCTACTTTTGACCTATACAAATTCGGTAAAATGTGTATGATTATATTTTTGATATCTCCAAATAATATTTTTCGGAACACTTACTTTTCGATATATATATCGAATTTTTATATATATCTTAATTTGAGATTATATTAGGGTATTATTTTTGAATTTACATGTAAATAGATACGAATCCAAAAATATATTTGAGTTATTTCACCCGTCGCATTTTCGCTAGTGTCATTTTTATTTCAATAAATCGGTCGAATGAACTATATTTCCTTCGGAAAAACTTTGAGGATAGTAATACAATAAAAATAAGACGTGTGTACTAGAATTCAATATATTAATAGTAGAGTAATATATAAAATAAAAAAAATAATAATAATATTGTCCCTCAGCATATTTCATCATATTTCAATTCATTATCTATAGATAATAGTTAATAAACTAATAAAACAATTATAAAACAAAAAGTGCGGATAAAATAATAAAACAAATTATTAAAATGGTATAATATAACAAAATTTAAAATATTAACGACGATTAAAAATATTAAAAATTATTAAAATGATAAAATATAAAGACAACATATTAAAATATATTGTAATAATATAATAGTAAAAAATAGTGTACATTATTTACTTCTATTATTTATTTAAATAGTATTTCTTTAATACTTTTTTTAATTTGTATATATTATATACATTTTCAAATTTTAATAAATTATTAATCATTACATTATTATAATATTTAGGACCTTTAAAAAAATGTATTTTTTAATTGTGTAGTTTTCATTAATGGTCAAATAAATTTGTCTTTATTAAAAATTAAAAATGTTTCTAGAGTAATGTTATAGTTATTATGTAAGATGTTATATAAAAATAATATTATTCTAAAAGTTATAAGTTCATTCAATTTTAAAATAGAATTATATTTAAATATATTAGTTGTGTGTGATAAACGAATCAGAGGTAATAGAGTCTGATCTATCATATTTTTATTAATAATTCGAATAGCTTTTTGTTGTATTAATACCAATTTCTTTAATCTATATTCATAAACATTACCCCATATTTCTATTCCATATGACATATTTGATAAAAATAGTGAATTATATAATAATATTAAATTGTGATATTAAGAAATGTTAATTTCCGAAAAAGATATACGATTTTAGATAATTTAGTACATACATTTACAATATGAAACGAATATATCAAATAACTATCTAATATAATACATAAAAATATATATCTATTATTTCTATGTTCGTATTAATTAAGTTTATATTATGTATAATTTTTGTCTTAAAATAAGGTAGTATTTTAGTTTTTTCAATATTCAATTTTAATTTATTTAAATTAAACCAATGAGATAATCTATCTAAATATAATTGTAAATTACTATTCAATTCGTCATTTGAATTTGCAAATATAGAAAGTGATGTATCGTCTGCATATAAATTTAAATTTATATTATCATCGTTATTAAATATATTTTATATGACATTAATAAAATAATAAAAAATAGTGGACCTAATACTGATCCCTGAGGAACACCAAACGTACATTTCTAACCATCTGTGATACAGTATTATTTATTCGAGTTTTAACTTTTTATCTAATAAATATTTTTTTAAAAACACATGTGTACCCTAAAACCACATTATTCTAATTGTTTTAATAAAATGTAGTGGTCTACAACATCAAATGCTTTTGTAAGGTCTAAAAATAGCGTAGCAATTTTTTTATTTAGACTATGTTTAGTAAATAAAAAATGTTGTAAATTTAAATGTGAAAGAGTAGTATTCGATTTTTCAACAAATCCATATTGGTTATTATGAATTATTTTATTTGTATATATAAAGTCCATCATTCTATAATAAATTATTTTTTTGAAAATGTTACTTATCTGCGGCAATAACGAAATAGGTCTATAGTTTGTTATTTGTGTTTTATCATTTTCTTTAAATACTGGTTTAATTATAGCAATTTTCAGGAAATTCAGCATTAGTCAAGCATACATTAAATATATATTCTAATGGTTTAGCGATAGAATTTATTAAAAGTTTGATTAATATCATGTCCCAGTTATTTATATCTTTGGATGATTTAGATTTCATATTAAGTGTAGTAGGTTATTAATTATTAATTATTTCCTTATAAGTAATTGGTAAAAAATAAAAAATTTTCTCAATAGAGTTTAATAAATATCTAAAATCATTATGATTAGTTATATTATTATTATCGTTAGTCAGATTATTATCATTATTTACAAAACTTTCATTTATTTTATGACCCACATATGAAAAATAGTTGTTAAAATGTTCACATTGGTCTTTTATATTTATAATTTATTTTCCTTCATATTTAAATATTGTGGGTAATTCATCATTATTTGGATTATACCAACTTTATTAAATTCAGAATCTTTTAATTTAAAAACATTTTTGATTACATTAATCTTGTCAGTTTCATTTTTTTAAATTATTTGTATAGGTCGTAGTAGTAGTAGTAGTAATAGCAGCAGCAGCAGCAGTAGTAGTATTAGTAGTAGTAGTAGTAGTAGTAGTAGTAGTAGTAGTAGTAGTAGTAGTAGTAGTAGTAGTAGTAGTAGTAGTAGTAGTAGTAGTAGTAGTAGTAGTAGTAGTAGTAGTAGTAATAATAATATTAATAATATTT
>OZ025239.1:102874881-102892381 GCA_964019155.1 Osedax fenrisi
TAAGTTTAGGCGTACATTTCAAATATTCACTGATATCTTATACGAAATTTCGTATAAATTTCGTATAAAGTTAACTTTCCTATTATTATTGTGTTTTATCTGTAATTCTCAAATCTTTGATCTTCAATATCGCATTCATTTTGTTATATATATATATATGAAAATATTTTTCATTATTATAAAATAAATGTCGATATTCTCATACGGCAATACATATTCACTAAGAAACATGTAGAAATCCAATATAACATGATATATACATTCATAAGAAACAGTGTATGACAATAATAATAATAATAAATGAAATTATTGATAATTTCTCGCCTCTCTCTCTCTCTCTCTCCTCTCTGTGTGTGTGCGTGAAACGTGACATAACATTACGTAAGTTGGTTCGCTCGCACTTAGACACGCACACTCGCACACTCGCACACTCACGTTACGTAATGCAAAGCCTCTTCCTCTTCCTCTTCCATCACCTCCTATTCTTCACCCTCCTTTCGCCTCATCATCTTCATTACATGTTAGTCCTCTTCCACCACCTCTACCTCATCCGATATAGCATGCTCCTCCTCTTCCTCACCATCTTCCTTTTCTCCTCTTCCTCATCATCTTTCTTTTCTCCTCTTCCTCTTCATCTTCCTTTGCTCCTCTTCCTAACCATCTTCCTTTTCTCCTCTTCCTCATCATCTTTCTTTTCTCCTCTTCCTCTTCATCTTCCTTTGCTCCTCTTACTCTTCATCTTCCTTTTCTCCTCTTCCTCACCATCTTCATTTTCTCCTCTTCCTCATCATCTTCCTTTTTTCCTCATCCTCACCATCTTCCTTTTAACCTCTTCCTCATCATCTTCCTTTTCTCCTCATCCTCACCATCTTCCTTTTAACCTCTTCCTCACCATCTTCCTTTTCTCCTCTTCCTCACTATCTTCCTTTTCTCCTCTTCCTCGTCATCTTTCTTTTATCCTCTTCCTCTTCATCTTCCTTTGCTCCTCTTCCTCACCATCTTCCTTTTCTCCTCTTCCTCATCATCTTTCTTTTCTCCTCT
Source organism: Osedax fenrisi (assembly GCA_964019155.1). Taxonomy (NCBI): domain Eukaryota; kingdom Metazoa; phylum Annelida; class Polychaeta; order Sabellida; family Siboglinidae; genus Osedax; species Osedax fenrisi. The sequence goes on from OZ025239.1 coordinate 102,875,923, forward strand.
TCCTCTTCATCTTCCTTTTCACCTCATCCTCACCATATTCCTTTTCTCCTCTTCCTCTTCATCTTCCTTTGCTCCTCTTCCTCACCATCTTCCTTTTCTCCTCTTCCTCATCATCTTTCTTTTCTCCTCTTCCTCTTCATCTTCCTTTTCACCTCATCCTCACCATATTCCTTTTCTCCTCGTCCTCGTTATCAATAGTATTATTATCTCCACATCAGCATCCTCCTCCTCATTCTCCTCATCCTTATCTTCTATATATAGTGTGCATACATATACATCCTCATCATCAGCATCATCAGCATCATCATCTTCCTAGGCTTATTATTCACTCGTATGTGTGCACGTATGACTAATTAGCACATAACACTATACCGCCAGATAGAGTGGGCGGCAGGGTAGGAGGGAGAGTAGGCGGGAGAGTAGGCGGAGTATTACGCACCGTTGCGCGTGATTAAAACTAATCAACTGTAGTTGTGATGATGCCACGTGATCAAAATCACTTAAGTTAGCACGTGATCCGCATAGATCACGTTATCCGGGCATATATCACGTGATTCGTATGGAGCACGTGTTATATTCTATTATAAAGTAAATATCACATACACACACATATATATGTATATATATATATATATATATATATATTTATCTTAAAAGCGTATATATTTAAATATATTAATATTAATCTTTACTTTTTATGAACATAATTACTTTTGTTGTATAAATAGAGAATTAATTATTATATAATATTGTATATATATATATATATATCCATATATGTTGGATATACATAATATACATAATATATTAACGGTTGTTTGTCTCCTGATAATAATGTATGCATTGTCCTGTAGTACCACTAATAATATAATAATAATATACTATTGAATATATACTATATGTTTTGATTCTTTCACAATACATTTAAATTAAAAATAAAACTAATTAATTTATATATATATCCACATGCCTTGGAAATCTTACGTCTAAATAAAGGCAAGGTGTAAACAATATACACAACGTAAACAATGTGTGAACTATAGTGTTATATAGATTATAACCTAGGCTAACCCTACCAACAGGTTACATTGATGTGCACAGGTGTTGAAGTAGCAATCTGACATAGTGAATAGGTTAGTTTGAATGAAGTGTTTTCTTTAACATAATAATTGTAAACTAGGTCATAGGTCCATGGGAGGTGTACGCCTTACACAATGTATGGGTGCACTGTAGGGGTGAAATGTAGGGGGACACTGTAGGGGTACATTATGGGGTACAGTGTAGGGGGCACTATAAGGGTGCATTGTAGGGGTGCACTGTAGGGGTGCACTGTAGGGTACAATGTAGGGGTGCATTATAGGGGTACACTGTGGCTCCTTATTAACCCGCATGCCTATAGCCTATACTTACCCTCCCACATAACACTACACGCATGCGTAATGCAGTTCCTCGTCACTAGCGAGTTAGCTGATGGACAATGTCCGTATACTTCTGCTTCTATACTACTACGTGCTATACTACCACTACTACAGTGTATAGTGGACGCATATGTACATTATACAGTTTACACACACACACACACACACACGCATACTTATACACACATACATGAGAGGTAATAGTGAGAGCTAATACTTGACATCTTATCAAAACTAGCACTGTATACATGTATGCAGAGATTAAAGAATGAAAACATCATTATTAATGTATATATGGATATATATATATATATATATATATATATATATATGAATATATATATATTATATATATATATATATATATATTTATATATATATATGTGTGTGTACATACATGTACATATATTCGTATATACATGTATGTATACAAATATTAGCTGTAGTAGCCATCCTAAAATATAACTAATTCACTTATATATATATTATATATAGTGTAATCTAAGTATGTATATATATATATATATATATATATTCTAAAAGGTTGATGAGTAGTATGTATCTTAAACTATATACGCAGAAAGTGCGAGGTGTTGAACGCCAGTTATTATACAGTTCTTAAAGTATACAAACTATGAATGGCTAGGTAAGTAACTGGTAAGTAACTGGGTAACTGGGTAAGTAACTGGATAGGTTACTGGGTAGGTAACTGGGTAGGTAACTGGATAGGTAGATAGGTAGATAGATAACAATCTATTAGTATAAATACAATGAATGTTATGCAGAAATGCGAACAGAATATTATTCAGCGCATCGTGCTGGAATTGGCGCGGTATTCCTTCGGCGCTAACCACAAAAGACCTACTAAACCTAGGTCTTAATAAACGTGATATTGAGCTACTTAGTATACGTGTGATTGCCGGTGGTCTCGATATTTATCGGAATTACTGCCGTAGTGGATTATTGTAATATCCACATGTTATCTTGGCCTCTTCCTTGCCAACATTCGTTTATAACATTATTATTTTCTTATTTTGTTTATAACGTCAATAAATGGGATAATTGTAATTGGTTGTCAAGCCAACCAATTTCCGAAAATAGATAGATAACAATCTATTAGTATAAATACAATGAATGTTATGCAGAAATGCTATACATAATATACATTCGGCGAGTTTATAAAAATAGGATGTCAGAAAATAGTTTCAATAACTTTCGAACTGCAACCCTATAGGGTACATATATATAAAACAAAACTAGTTAAATACGTAACTAGGTAAGTAACTAGGTAATTAAGTACTGGTAAAAACGTAAGTAAGTACTGGTAAGTAAGTAGGTAAGTACAGTTAAGTAGGTAAGTAAGTAATGGTATCAAGTATTGGTATTAAGTAATTAGTTAGCGGGTGACTCACGCTCGGGTCAAGAGGTCATCGCAGCAACACCCCAGCCAGTATTCGCCATCAACCGGGCCCCGTCGATATATGCACGTGATATCAGCGTGACTCATTCACACTAGCATCACTATTACGTAGCATCCCTAGCATGTCATCAGTCATAAGTTAGGGTGAGTATTTCCCATGACAAAAAAATAATATTCAAAAACTATGCGTAATCCATAACTTATTTCATTTTACTTATTCTATTTATATATATATATATATATATATATATATATATATATATATACTTTAGCGCGCCTTCTCGAATAAGATATAACTATGTACATATTTTAAATAGTTTCGAGCGTTCGTGATATCCACAGTATACTATATAATATATACTATATATGCATTTTAGAATATATATATATATATATATATATATATATATATATATATATGATGATGATGATGATGATGATGGTTTATTATACACAAATATATATATATATAATAGCGAGCGCTATTCTCGAATGTGTTTTAAGTAAACTCTAGTATGTTACTTATATATAATAATAATAATAATAATAACTAGTGCGTAGTTAATAGCATAACAATAAAAAGGATATATACAGAATATTCTCTCGGTAAAAAGAATAAAATATAATCCAAATAAAAACGAAAATAAAATGTGTTATAAATTATAATATATAAGTTAAATAAACATATTACGTAATGTAATTTTTAAGTATATCGCTTCTTCGATATATGGTTGATTTCCGTATTTCGTCTGGAAGATTATTCCACGTAGATGCAGCCATATACCGAAAAGCCCTTCCGCCATGTTGTTTTCTGTTGATGGTAGGTAGCGTCAGTAACTTAGAGTTAGAGTTTCTTAGTGGTCGTATACATTTTTTTAGATGTAGTAGGTCAGTTAAGTATGTTGGAGTATTTTTGTATAGAACAGTATGTATTAATTTAGTAAGTCGTGTCTTAATTCGTAAGTCAATTGTTAAAATATTTAGAGAAGACATTAACAATGAAATAGAACATCTATCAAATTTCCTTTTATTAAAAATAAGTCGAGTAGTAGATTTTATAATTCGGTCTAGTTGTAATAGTTGTAGTTTAGTTGAGTTAGTGAGTAAAGTAGAGCAGTAGTCAAGTCTGGAAAAAATTAAAGCATTCGCTAATAGGTAAACTGTTTTAGATGGTAGAGATTTCCGTATTTTGCATAGTTGAATAAGGTGAGTAGCCGCTGATTTAGCTACTGAATTAATATGTGTAGTCATAGTTAAGTCATTTATTAGAGTTACTCCTAAATATTTTGTTGAGTATTGTGGATATATTATAGTGTCATCTAAATATATCGTGGGAAAGTGAGATAATTTATTAGAAATGTTTAACAGTGTTGTTTTATTTGAGTTAAGAAATAAGTAATTAGTTGTCATCCAATTGCGTAAATCAATGATACAATTATTTAAACGGGAATTATTTATTGGTGACATAATAATAATATCATCAGCATATAAATGATATATGATTTCAGGGTAATTTAGAAATATTCTAGATATTGGAGTGATATATAAGGAATACAACAAGGGACCTAGTACAGTACCTTGTGGCACTCCAAATAAAAGCGGTTTATTGGGAGATATGGATTTGAGTTTTATGTTATATGTTCGGTTGGTAATGTAGTCTTTCAGTAGATGTAATGCATCGTTGTTAATGTGTATATATATATATATATATATATATATATATATATATATATATATATATATATATATATATATATATATGTATAGTGTATATAAGTAACTGAAATGATATCAATATTGATTAATAATAAATTATTAGCGAATTAGCCACCTATATATAGATGTGTTGAAGCGAGGCAAGTGTTCGATTACTAATTTGTTAACGATCCCCTCTCATTAATAACATCTACAGTATGTGTGTGCGTGTGTGTGTGTTCATTAGAGTAATTAATGTAAAGTGTGTATATCTTTGGTATTGTATTACGTCATTACTAGTTATGCCTATATATATATATATATATATATATATATATCGTTTCTGTTATTTTCTTTTCGTTTACACTTGTGAGATTGAAAAATGTACAAGTGTATAAATAAATAAATTACTTACTTACTTACTTATATATATATGTGGTATACCATAGATACACATATATATATATATATATATATATATATATATAAATCGTATATAGATGAGTTACGAGTAGATTCACAGCCCCGCAACCACTACCAGTTCATCCTTAACCACAACCATCAACACCACTACAACCACCACCATCAGTACCACAATCGCCACCATCACCTCTACCATCAGCATTAGCATCAGTACAAGTACATCCTTGACCATCAACACCACTATCACCACTAGTAGATACTTGACCGCAACCACCAGCACCATTACAACCACTACCACCACTACAACTACAACCACCACCAGTTATAGTGCCAGCACCATTACAACCACTACCACAACTACAACCACCACCAGATATAGTGCCAGCACCATTACAACCACTACCACCACTACAACCACTACCACCACTACAACCACCACCAGTTATAGTGCCAGCACCACTACTACCACTACCACCACTACCACCACCACCAGCATCAGTTATAGAGTCAGACCTATAGGTCACGTGTATACCATGTAGACATCGTGTACCCATGCAGTGGTAAGGCGTATGGCATTAGTATGACAGTGGTCAATACTGACCAGAGGTTTTCTAGCGTACCGATCGGCTATGTGCAGATGTCGAGTTAATGAGGTGTCGATATGTGCAGATGTCGATATATCGAGATATTGATACGTTGAGGTGTCGATATGTGGAGGTGTGTTAAACGATACAGTTCTCCGGTGCACCGTCATATATAGATATTTCTAACATGTGTGTTAGAACCGTGTGAACATTGTAAAGGCGTATAAAGGCTTATAAAGGCTTATAAAGCCTATACGTTATACATCACAATCACAATCATAGTTTTCACCATCATCAGTATCTGCATCACCATCATCATAGTCTTCATCATCATCATAATCATCACACATATACATAAATTATGATATTAAATGTTATATATGTCCCTCTCAAGTATTCTCTATCTCTCCCTATATAGTAAACTTTAACGTTTTACGTTGGATATATATAATTCAATTTACTCGTATATTCTAACAATAGTCACAGGTATAATATACTATAGTATACTGAATTACGTAATGATTAATTAATGATACTTGGATTTAGGATATATATATTGTTATTGTTATTTTTATTTGGTGGAGTCCTTTCATCCCATCCAGGAACTTAGATGAAGTTTTCACTTATAACCATATATGGCTCTAATGTCCCTTCGAAGCTGCTATCATGTTAAGGCATCTATGGTTTTAACGAGAGCCGATCATTTATTTATACACAATTATATAAGATCACTTCTAAATAATATTTTAAGACCCATTTTATAAATTAATTAATGGTCCGGACGAGGGTCGAACCCTTGTCCTACTGCTTGTGTGTCTGACGCCTTAGCCACTGAGCCAGACAGGCAGTTAAATTATATATATATATATATGTGTGTTATGAAGACAGCATTTTCGTATCAGCTTTATTCGTTATACGACCCTATTCTGTATGTAAAGTAGTTAAATAATAATAATAATAATAATAATAATAATAATAATAATAATAATAATCTAACAAAAGAGATTTTACTTCTCAGTATCAAGAACGATGTTGTATCGTCGAGGGCCGAATGGTAAAGGAATAAATATGTGGGTCAAATGGGGGCGTTCCCGACATGTGACCCTTGTCCAATCAAATTAATGAATAAATAATAATATTACATAGTATTTAACTAAATACCAACATCCTCACGTATATATAATATGTATTATATACACATTATGCATATATATATAGGACTTGTAGTACAATTATAACGTTATATAATTAGGTATATAAGTTCCATATTATATAGCTACTTACATAACGTTATAATTATAATACAGTAATTATACTATAGTAGATAATCATTTATAATGATTTGAAGATATGTATCTAATATTTATTCGTTACGTAATGTGTATATTACATAATTGCATAATAAATTATACGTACTAGTATTGCGTAACGTACGTTATCTTTAGAATGACGTCATATTATGTAATTCATCAATCACTACCTAATATATAATGCTAACTCAGACGAGAACGTTCAATATTACTATCAATTTAGTTTTTACAATAACCTACAATGTTATGTGTACATCAAGGTACAAATATAGTCCTAATATTTGTAGTACAAATTTTGTACCATTATTTTTAAATAGAGAAATTCACCGTGAATATAAATTATACATTTCTAAATAGTATAATTTTAAATGTATCGATTTGTTAGTGAAATTATGTATTTTAACTTCTATTTTTAATATTATATATATATATATATATATATTAGTGATGTAAACGATTCCGAGCTTTTGATGCCGAGCCGAGACTTTTGGTTTTTGATGCCGAGCCGATACTTTCATTTTCGGAAAAAAAAGGAGCCCGAGCCTAGCCGAGACTCTAGCCAAACGAGCCCGAGTAGTGATGCATATAGTGATGTGTTTGTTGCGCAGTGATGCGTGACTATCGCCATTAGTGACGCGCGTATTAGCCAATATGATCCGTCCTCCGATATAGTTACGCAGTAAGGGTGAGCTTTCGAGTAGCAGGAAAGTTTGTTAGAGGTACACTGTACACTACAGTTGTCAAGGTCACGACGTGGATCGGAGTTGCTTAGTTGAATAACCGATACTCGAGTCGTTCTAGTAGTAAATCCTTATAAGTTATGGCCTGTAAATCTATTAATAGTATACTATTAGAGGTCGTGTCCTACAGATGTGTATAACGTGCAGTTCACGCGACATACCCTGGGTATGATTCACCGTTCTATTTATAGAGTGTGACTCATACGTACCTTGTGTGTAGTGTAAGATGTGAAGTGTGTATTGCGTGAACACTAATGCGCGCGTGTTGTCTATTGTTATTATAACATCCGACACGTTAAGGCTGCAGCCACCCGTGCAGCATCTTAATTAGTCATCGCCCGCGTTCTCCTCGGTATTACTCGGTATCAATCGGTTTTGTAACTCGGTATTATCACTCGGTATTGTAACTCGGTATCACTCGGTATTGTAACTCGGTATTATCACTCGGTATTGTAACTCGGTATTATCACTCGGTATTGTAACTCGGTATTATCACTCGGTATTGTAACTCGGTATCACTCGGTATTTTAACTCGGTATCACTCGGTATCACTCGGTATTGTAACTCGGTATTATCACTCGGTATTACTCGGTATCACTCGGTATTGTAACTCGGTATCACTCGGTATCACTCGGTATTGTAACTCGGTATTATCACTCGGTATTACTCGGTATCACTCGGTATTGTAACTCGGTATCACTCGGTATCACTCGGTATTGTAACTCGGTATCACTCGGTATTGTAACTCGGTATTATCACTCGGTATTACTCGGTTTTATCACTCGGTATTGTAACTCGGTATTATCACTCGGTATTACTCGGTTTTATCACTCGGTATTGTAACTCGGTATTATCACTCGGTATTACTCGGTTTTATCACTCGGTATTGTAACTCGGTATTATCACTCGGTATTACTCGGTATCACTCGGTATCACTCGGTATTATCACTCGGTATTGTAACTCGGTATTATCACTCGGTATTACTCGGTTTTATCACTCGGTATTGTAACTCGGTATTATCACTCGGTACTGTAACTCGGTATTATCACTCGGTATTGTAACTCGGTATTATCACTCGGTATTACTCGGTTTTATCACTCGGTATTGTAACTCGGTATTATCACTCGGTATTGTAACTCGGTATTATCACTCGGTATTGTAACTCGGTATTATCACTCGGTATTGTGACTCGGTATTATCACTCGGTATTACTCGGTTTTATCACTCGGTATTGTAACTCGGTATTACTCGGTATTGTAACTTTGTATTATCACTCGGTATCACTCGGTATCACTCAGTATCACTCGGTATTGTAACTCGGTATTATCACTCGGTATTACTCGGTTTTATCACTCGGTATTATAACTCGGTATTACTCGGTATTGTAACTTTGTATTATCACTCGGTATCACTCGGTATCACTCAGTATCACTCGGTATTATCACTCGGTATTACTCGGTATCACTCGGTTTTATCACTCTGTATCACTCGGTATTACTCGGTATCACTCGGTACTGTCACTCGACTTTCACGAGAGACAACAACGACATCGATAATGACTACTGCTTTGAAGCTCTCGAGGAGAAAAAAGCGTATTAATATTCTAAACTAGAAATCGAAACTGAAAACTAAAAACATTCTTCTAATAAATATTATTATAGTTATTTCACCGAAGTAACTCTATATGCGCACAACAGGCGCACAATAACTACCATATACGGTCATGTATTAGCGTACGTTATCGCCGTGCTGGTGCTGGTAACATTAGTATCCGAATATCTATTTTAGTACTATTAAAGTCCGCCGTAATGTTGAATAGTTATTAGTGATAATATTTATAATTAGAACGTGGACCGATAGCAGCGGGTCACCTAACGCGATAGTACTGTGTATCTATGGAATATATGCAATCTAGACATCGTTAATGACTATTTTAATATTGTAATAATGTCTTCAGTAATAAACTATGATATATATATATGTGTGTGTGTGTGTATGTGTGTGTATTTGTGTGTATGTGTATGTATGTGTGTGTTGGCTAATATCGATGTTGATATATTATATCAGTATCGTATTTAGATGTTACCGATTTCGATATGTATTTATGTATATTATCGATTGAACTTTGACCCGATATATTATCGCGCACCTATTGTATTGGTAGTATTACTTATATTTACGGAATTATAGAATAATTATTTAATAATATTTTTATATATTAATTAAAAATAATAATTATATGTTTATTTTGTATGTTAGTGATTGCAAATAAAATAGAGGTTAATAGGTTAACCACGCCACTAGAATGTCAGCGCATGACTATAGTCACAAGCACGCATGCGTACACACGCATACGTCTGACTCGTTAATACCTATCTCTGACACGAGTCATTTGTTAACGTGTTTACGTTTATAATACATACCGAGGCCCTTGTAGTTACTTTAGTAGTTACTTTAGTAGTTACTTTGGTAGTTACTTTAGTAGTTACTTTAGTAGTTACTTTAGTAGTTACTTTAGTAGTTACTTTAGTAGTTACTTTAGTAGATACTTTAGTAGTTACGTTGGTAGTTACTTTAGTTATACGACGTATTATACATCATTTTGAAGATAATTAGCAACATTTTAATATTCAATATAATATTTGTTGGGATAACAATTATAAAATTGAGTTTTCGCCGGATTTAACAGTATGCCGCCTCATGAAAACTCTACCAACAACATATTATATATATATATTATTATAATTTCAATATCTATCCTATACAAATTGTCTAACTAAATGTGGTTTCCTATTATCACCATTAACGTTCGTTAATTCCTCCCTCCACCACCACCAGCACCATCAGCACCAGCAGCAGCAGCACCGGTACCACCGCCACCGTAACAAGCACGTGACTTTAGCCTCCCCCTGGCGACCGAGATGACCGGCTCAACGGTGATATACGCCTACAACTCCACCTACCGGACGAATACGCCGTCGTCTCTCGAGTACGACCTCATGCAGAACATCTGGATGCGCTACTTCTTCATCCTCATGTACTTCATCATCTTCGTGCTGGGCGTGTCCGGAAACTTCATGGTTACGTCGTAGCGTCGCGGCGAACTTCCGGTGTCGTTGTTGAGGAGTAGTCTTTGTGTCCCTCACTATCATCGTTGCCCTCACGTTTTTAAATTATGTCTCGCAAAAAAAAAATTCGTTCGTAATATAATATATTATTTCATAATAAATTCTATTTATAGATTATAACCCAACAGGTGTATTTTATTAGATCCTGTTTCGTATATAATTAAAAACAAAATATGTTATATATTATATAATATATGCGTCGAATTAAAAACCAGCGCCTACAACAATGGCCAGTAGTATCGTTATTCATTAATATTAATAATCGCGCACCGCGTAACCTCAGCGTAACCTCCGTCACGTGACATCTCGCCGTATACCGAGGCGCCACCTACCTTTGACGATGAGTCATAATCACGTGACTCATTCTATACACACGCAGGTGGTCTACGTTGTGGTACGCAACAAGTCCATACAGAACATCACCAACATATTCATCTGTAACCTGGCGTTCAGCGACATCCTCATGTGTTTGCTGGCCGTGCCGTTCACGCCGCTGAGCGCGTTCCTCGACCAGTGGATATTCGGCGACGTGCTTTGTCATCTGGTTAGTGGTCGACTTAGAGCGACGTGCTTTGTCATCTGGTTGGTGGTCGACTTAGCGCGTGTCAGCTTGTCCACTTAAGCGTGACTTCCGGGTGACCTGAACAACTCAGTCAAAATAAAAAATAATTTTATTTTTGTTGATAAATGTAATAAAGTATATATTTATCTATAACGTATCCAAATATTACATCATAAAACGATCAATACGAGCATACAAATCAAACTTTTAGAATTATTTTAAATTTAAACCTCGCCTTTTTTGTATATAAATATTTTAGATATCATTTTTTCAAACCTGATTATTTTAGAATAATTATTTTAGCCTAATTTTAATCTTAAAAAGTCTATTTCTCTCGAAATAATGCTCGTGACTTCTAGACTACTAAGAGTGACTTCCGGGTCTGATCGCCACGTCGCGTATTATATAACTATGCTGTTCATGCCACCGTGTTAGTAACGCGAGTATATGTTCGTGAAATATTGGTAACGCGCTGACAGTTTTAAAAAATGATTAAAAAAAATCTCGACATTTCGTTAATCCTACAGGGGTTAGCAATTACTCCTATGTAATTGTATTGGTTATGTTTTTAAACAAGGACATTTATTTGAATTTTGTACGTTTTATTCGTATTTTATTGTAATGGATATATAATAATAATAAGTAATTTTCTTAAATGCTATATTCTTCTAATAGATAATTCTAATATATAGTAAATATTATCTATAGTAATTAATATAATAATTAATTTAAACAATAAAATAAAATTAATATATATAACATTTTTTTGAAAATTAGGTCACTTTGACTATTTATTAAAATTATAAAGAGCTCTTTTTTAATTTGTAATATTTGTACACTAAAATATAATATCTTAAGATGAGGTAGAAAAATAAATCTTAAAATTTGTAAAGGTACCAACTACACAGAAAAAATGGTCATTTATTAATTTTTTTTTAACAACATTAAAGAAATGTCATGGTGTTATAATTTGTAAGCCAAATTGTTATATATAGTGATTAATGAATTGTTTTTTTTATAATATATAATATAAATTTATAAAATATAACGATTCTATAAAAAAAAGTATTAGAGGTCAAAACAAAATTCTGGAAAATCCTAAAAATTAAAAAAAATCCTAGAATTAAAATTAATTTTGTATGAATTTGATATTATTCATAGTAACTATACACATAACACATATTCTGAAAATATCATTATTGTAGGATAATTATAAATGTGAAAAAATTACATATTTATGTTTTTTTTTTATATTTTCCTAACTCCCTATGTTAAATTTTGTTAAAATTGACCAGGACGGCGAGGCCCAATATTGACATTCATTTTATAAAAATTCTTTGAAATGAATTCTAAAAAAATGTGTTTGGTTATTCTCACTAGCCATATTTAAATGTGTTTGGTTATTCTCACTACTCATATTTAAATGATAATACAATCGAGGTAGATTCCATAATCAACAACATGTTTAAAATCACTCTTAATTCACGTTTACACGAATTTACAGTAACCCGCCTATAATTATAACCCCATAAAATATGTATTTAGAATACAATAATAATTATAATACTAGCATAATACGCTATTGCCGGAGTATTACAATCAAATTCAACATCGTTAATATCGTTATAAGTCCATAAGTTAATTTTATAAGTCATAATAAAAAATTTAAAAATTGACGATGTTTACAGGATAACAATAAAATATGAAAGACTGAATTTAAATAAATCCTAACCGTTTTCCATATAGGAAATGTTAGTGCATATCACTACGCGATTATTTTTGCATAAACTCGTAAAAGTATTATAAAATAATATGAAAAATTGATAATTATATAGTAAAAATAAGTATACTATATAATATAAATATTTCTTTTATGAATTATTTTTTATTGATTTATTTAGATCGATTAAAGATGTTTTATTAAAGTATTGGAACTATTTTGTTAAGTGTATTAAAAAAGCAGTGGTTTAACGGAATGTTTTGTTTCTAAGGTAATCAAAATTACAATTTGAAGTTTAAATTAGCTATGATACTTTTTAATTATATAATAAGACATAATATAATTGATTATTTATTAATAATTAAATAATTAATTATGAAAAGAGTCAATAAAGTGTATTTATTTACAAAAGTAGAATATAATAAGACATAATATAATTGATTATTTATTAATAATTAAATAATTAATTATGAAAAGAGTCAATAAAGTGTATTTATTTACAAAAGTAGAATATAATGCTCTTAAAGTATCTTATTTATTGTGTAAAGCATTTTAATCTATACAATTATCACATAAATATAATAATTTTCTTTGATATTAAAAATACATAACTATGATATTATTAGTTAAGTATTTTTCGCGTTGTCCTGCGTCTCCAGCGACAAGTCTACTATGCTGCCCTGCGCCTCCAGCGCAGAATGAGTTAAGGGAAACGTATATCTGTATTCTAGGGTTTACTCTATATAGTAGATACTAGAGTATATATTACACTATACTATAGTATAGTATAGTACTGAAATGGGCGTCTACTGGACGGAACAAGTCTATTATTATAGTATATTACTGTTATATATAGTAAAATAGTAATGTAGCCTTGTAGCATCATATATGTGTACTATAGTCATATATAGTTGAGTAGACACACACACACACACACACACACACACACACACACATATATATATATATATATATATATATATATATTGCTATAGATGCCGATATCAGATAACTGCGTTAGCGTTTCGTATTGATATATAATAGAGGGTATATTAAATTATATTATAAACATGCAGGTACCCATGTGTTATATATGCATATATAACACATATAACCTGCCCAGTGGTCAAGTAATTATGTTATTATATATATACTATAGTATATTATAGGATTTGTTATTGACATACAATATTGACATAATAACTATGTGGTTTATAAATTAATATTCCCAGACGATATTTCTTCGAGTTTTAATGAATACGTACATACATAGACATAGAATTCTAATTCCTAATTATAATATCTATGGGTAGATAATGTAACAAAGACTTTAATGTATTTATATAATTATTTCTAATTCTAATTGCTATGTTCCACACAAGAGATATATCTATATAGAAATAATAGTATCTCTGTAGCTATGGTTAGGATAATTAGGATAATTATATATATATATATATATATATATATATATATATATGATATCATAGGGCTACAACGAATTAAATCTAGCTCTATATATTATATAATACTAAAGATGAATGACGTAACAAATAGTTTATATTTTAAATTTAAATCCTCAGACGATATTTCTGAATTTAATATAAACTAATCAATATGTCATGTGTATAGAATTAGGTAAGAAGATGGACTTCTGTGTGCATATATTTGAAACGTATTTTTTTTTATCAATTTTAAATTGATAGTAATTTGCTTTAGATATTTTTCATTTATTTTTATTTTTAAATGTATAAGATATAAGTCAATTGATAATAGTTAAAATATTTAGATAATATATATATATATATATATATATATATATATATATATATATACATATATATATATATATATATATATTGTTATATGTCAATATATAACAATCACAATATTAAATTACATAATTTACAATTATATATTGGTATTCATTCAAAGTTGATTAGATTACTGATTTGTATTAGAAACAAGTACATATAGTTTATATATAGGCCTAATGTGTGTAAATAATTACAATTTGTAAACAGAAATATATAACGAACATAAATCGATATAAGTATATATACATATATGTATACCCTCTGATTTATATTATGGTGTCATATATATGTATATGACAGTATAATATAGTATCCTATATTATAGTATCCTATAATATGGTATCCTATACTATAGTATATTTGTTAAATATTTGGTATTGTATAATATAGCAAAGAGGTTGCAATCTTTAATACAATAGTGTGGCTACCATACTGCTCTCTTCGGCGTCGACCTATAGGGCTACATAGGAGCCTATATAGGGGCAAATAGGGGCCTATAGGGGACTACATAGGGGCCTATATAGGGGCAAATAGGGGCCTATAGGGGACTACATAGGGGCCTATATAGGGGCAAATAGGGGCCTATAGGGGACTACATAGGAGCCTATATAGGGGCAAATAGGGGCCTATAGGGGACTACATAGGAGCCTATATAGGGCTTACATATGGGCCTATATAGGGGCAAATAGGGGCCTATAGGGGACTACATAGGAGCCTATATAGGGCCTACATATGGGCCTATATAGGGGCAAATAGGGGCCTATAGGGGACTACATAGGGGCCTATATAGGGGCAAATAGGGGCCTATAGGGGGCTACATAGGGACCTATAGGGGGCCTACATAGGGGCCTATAGGGGGATATAGGTGGCCTATATAGGGGCCTATATAGGGGCAAATAGGGGCCTATATAGGGGCAAATAGGGGCCTATAGGGGGCTACATAGGGACCTATAGGGGGCCTACATAGGGGCCTATAGGGGGATATAGGTGGCCTATATAGGGGCCTATATAGGGGCAAATAGGGGCCTATATAGGGGCAAATAGGGGCCTATAGGGGGATATAGGGGCCTATAGGTAATATGTGTACATAAATAAACTGATATGTAATGTAATATATACTAAAAGTGTATATGCATTGCATAGGCAGTACGTGCAACGTGTAAAGTGTACATGCTACATACATGTTATATACATGCCATATACATGTTATGTAGGATATAGTGCTCTAATATCGACATGCACGTAATATCGACACCCTAGAGATCTACTAAAATATAATTCCAATCAAAAAATAAGTAATATATGAAATATTAATCAATTTAATTCTAATCATATAAGTATAATTTTGTTTTATATTTATATTTTTTTTAATTATTAACAAAAAAACTTTAGGTATTTTAAATATTTTAAATAAATCTTATAGATTTAATTATATTTTACAATGTGAAGAAAAGATTTTGTATTTTTCATAATTTGTTACAAAGTAATAAACTTTATCCTAGGAAACATACATTTTCACACTAATTTCACATAATATCAACACCCCTGTTATCTCAGAGTTAAAAAAACAAAATTAAATTCTCAAATAGCTATTATATGTATATAGGGAAAGTAACCGAATACGGACACTGCCCGAATACG
>OZ025239.1:102894881-102899881 GCA_964019155.1 Osedax fenrisi
GGACGCCTACTTCAAATCGTAACATGTTTTCTGTTTATCTCGTAGTTCTAAGAGGTTGTATCAATTGGAGTGAAGATAGCAGATAGTCAGGCTGATATTTAGTAAGGGCCTTGTGAGCGATACACGGTACTCTTTTCTCAGCACGTTCTGAGGCTGATAGTATTCTAAGTGATTTCATCTTTAAGGTGACACTTGAGTGATCCTCGCGTGGTTGCCGATATATCGTTCTCACAGCTGATCTGATAATACGATTAATAGGTAATATCGTGGATTGAGGGAGTCCAATTAATATAGTTAATAACTGATAGCACAGGATATCATAGGGTATATCAGGTAGATATTTTTTTTGTTTTTCCTAATAAAGTATTAGTAAATTTATAAAACTACATAGGGGAGAGTGCCCTAATATCGATATGCACGTAATATCGACACCCTAGAGATCTCCTAAAATATAATTCCAATCAAAAAATAATTAATGTATAAAATGTTAATAAATATAATTATAATTCATAAAGTATAATTTTTTTTTTTAATATTTATATTTTTTTAATTATAAACAAAAAACTGATTTTTTAGTTACAACTCTAAATTATGAAATTTTTGAAGTACAATATCGATTCTCAATCATTTGAAAATTTATATATTTTAAATATTTTAAATACATTGTATAGATCTAATTATATTTTACAATATTGGATAGTGGATATTAAATAATATATGGTATATCTAAATATCGATATATTTAGGGTGTCGATATTATGTGCCAAGGTGTCGGTATTCGAGGCAGTTCCTGTAATATCGACACCCCTGTTATCTCAGAGTTAAACAAACTACATTTTAAAATAGCTATTATATGTGTATACCTACTTAATTCTTATAAATAATATTTGGAAATATTTAATTAAGAAATAATAAAGTTATTGTGATTTATTATTATGGTGTCGGTATTCGAGTACTCTCCCCTATATCTCCGTTACAATTTTTAATTTCAGTTTCGTAATGCTGAATTTTAGCTGCTACAATGGATTTTTTAAATACTTTTTTAGAAGCTATAAATTTGTTCAGAAGTTGGATATTATGATGTTTAGAATATCGTCGTTGATATCTTCTCATATTTTGCGTGGTTAATATTGTTTCTTGATTAAAACCAAATGCTTCTGTATTTCGAATAGTTTTATTTTATTGAGAGACATGTTTGTTAAGGATATTTGTTAGGATATTATTTAACGTATTAATTGTTATATCATGAGTGAGCGACGATAACAGATCAAAGGAGAATGTTGATATTTCTGAGAGGTTTCTTTATTTAATTTGGGAGTGGTTAAAATGATCACTTTTTATATTGAGAAGAAAAATGACATCATAGTGATCATTTATTAGATGTCGAATTTCGAAATGATTGAGAATGAGATATTTACTATTAGTGTAGAAATTAAATCTAAAGTATTGACAGAAGTGTGTGTAGGATGACTCATCCTACACTGTAGGTTTATTGACGTGTTGGTGAAGTGAATGTGAGTCAGTCAGGGAGATTAGTCGTAATGAGGGAGTATCCTATAGATTAACATGGAAGTTAAAGTCTCCGAGTATAATTGTATTGTTTAATTTTATGGAAATAAGGAGATCATTGAGATCATCAATAAATGATATATAATTATTAGATGGTGGTCGGTATATTATTACAAATCTAGTGTAATTATTTGCAGATGTATGTAGTACAACTATAATGCATTCAGAACCAGATATAATATAGTTTATGCAGTTTATTAATGTCATTGATTTTTTAAATAGAATACCAGTACCACTACTGGTATGTTTCTATGAAGTGTATTTCGTGGGGTGTGTTTAAAAATGTAAGTATTGTTAATAAGTTGGGAAATTAAGGGTGTAAATTCATGTATAAGCCATGTTTCAGTAATTTCTATTATGTTATAATTATACTTACTATTACTACTACTACTACTACTACTACTACTACTACTAATAATAATAATAATACTACTACTACAACAAATAATAATAATACTACTACTACTAATAATAATAATACTACCTACTACTACAACTAATAATAATAATAATAATCATAATACTACTACAACAAACACTACTACTACTACTACTACTACTACTAATAATAATAATGATAATACTACTACTACTACTACAACTACTACTGCTACTACTACTACAACAACAACTACTAAACCTACTACTACTACTACTACTACTACTACTACTAATAATAATAATACCACTACTACTACTACAACAAATATTACTACTACTACTACTACTACTACTACTACTACTACTACTACTACTACTACTACTACTACTAATACTACTACTACTACTACTACTACTACTACTAATACTACTACTATACATAATTATAATGTGATAATAACTAGTTTCCTGTTTAAAAGCTGCTGAAATCTTACTAATAGTATATTAATATGTTAACATGGTAATTACAAATATGATTTATATATAATACATTATAATGAATAGTATATTGATATTTTAACAGGATATTAAAATATGATTTATATATAATGCATATATAATGAAAAAAATATATATATATAATTATCATGTATTATATGTGATTTTATATTAGATTTATGAAATGTCAAAATTCGTATGCATACGATGTATATATAAGCAGATATATAGAGTGTGTATATACTATATACTATAATATATATCCATTATATACATCATATACTGTATATAGTATATAAAGTGTGAATAATATACACACTGTATATATACAGTGTGTATATTATTTGTATATTATAGACTATATATAGTCAGTATATACCAATATGCTCAATTGTATAATCATAGTCATATATAACTGTACAATGTATATTGTGTATATATATATATATATATATATATATATAGTTTATATACAGTTTATATACATTGTATATACACACTTAATAGGCAATGATTAGGTTAATTAGTACATCGACGGTCAACTAATACTTATAATATTAACGATTCTATATAGATATATAGTCAGTATGTAGTATGTATGTAGTATGTATGTATTATATATAGCTTAGATACATATATATATAGTATGTATATAGTCTATATATAATGTGTATATATGAATGCATGAATGAATGAAATCAGTTATATATATATTCTATAGACCAAGTCTAAGGAGGAGCAGTGAAAGCGATAAGCTTTATTGATTCGATACCTCCTGACAGCATGTGCAGTGCCATATATCAAATAAAACTTAATAAAATAATAACTCAATCTTATTTTACAAATAAGAATAATATAAATAACACTGAAATATAAAGTAGGGGTACCCCCATAAGAAAATATAAGATTAAGAACGAATACATACTTTATAAAAGATTAAAATTAATTGTAAAAACAGTATATATTTACTACATTTAATTATTAACAATAATCTATCGAATCCTGCAGGATTCCATGGAAGAATAGAAGTGGTAACAAAGTATATGTAGACTTGAGGATTAGGCATACCCATAGGCGCACAGTTGATGTGACATCAACAATACAAAATCAGCCAATATATAGTAAGACGTGCAATGGTGCCACATGCCTGCCAAATATAAACAGACAGATCTATTAGATCCACAATCATTCCAATGCCAAAAAACAACAGTATAATTGTCACATTCCAAATATTTCATGTATTCATATGCATATATAAGATAATATGTATGTAATTTGTCCTACATATGTATAATACATTTTAAAAGTAAAATACAAAAATAAAAATAAAGGGTATAAATGAAAACTATTAATAAACACATTTCATATGTACATTTTATAAATAATACTGTTTTTTTAATCAATAACAAAATTATAGGATAAGTAAGGTAATTTGGTCGATTTTGTATGTGTGTTACTAGAAGTGCAACCAATATATATATATATATATATATATATATATATATATATTCTGAGATAACCATCATATACTAATATTATATTAATGTACGATATGTAGGTTTACCTCGAATAAAGTACCTATATTTTAATTATTTATATTTTTTTATATTTTGCGAATAAAATTGATATTAATAAACTATATAAATATGCATAAAAAAACAGAAAAGTTGGGTAATTTCGCCGATAGTTCAATTTTACTCGATAGGTGATATAATGTTGTAAAATATATAAATTAAATTTCTTAAATAAAATGATGAATAATTAGTCGCGCACTTAATACCACCGCCACATTAGATTATATTTTCAAAAGTATTGCAATATTATATTACTTCTTTATTGAACTTCGTATTACGCCCTTTATTATTAATAATTGTATACTATCAAATCAAATATGTTTAGAATATTATATACCAGAGGTGTATCAGTGAATACATGATGATATCCATAAATATGGTTAGCCATCAATTTGTATATCAATTCTATCATTTTACTATCTGATAGAGGATTGGTTAATGACCAGCCAAATAACCCGACTTGCATCAGCCAACTTACCCATTTTGACGTATACGTCAAATTATTTCTACGTTCTTATTTCAGCAATATATTTTTATCATATTGATATATATAATTTTGATATTAACATATATATAATCAAGAACATGTTAATTTTTATTCGGGTGTACAAATATCACAATCCAACATGAATTTATGAAATAACAAGCAGATTAACAAACACATATTTTGTAGAAATTCCGCATTTTTATAAATAACGATAACTACTAATAATATTACAATTAAATATTACAGAATGATCTGATATATCTGTATTAATAACACCATTTAATAAATCTATATTACTATTTTTTAATGTATTATCAATCAATGTTTTTTATCGATGTTGTCAACATGTTAACTCTGCAGAGTGGGTATATTAATTGTACTGAGTAAACCTACAGGTGTGAGTATGATTAAACAAGAGACAACATATGATTAAAAATAGAAGTATAAGAATTAAAAATAAATCTATAAAGTAAATATTAAAATCACCACAA
>OZ025239.1:102904881-103022381 GCA_964019155.1 Osedax fenrisi
TAAGTTTAATTATAAGTCAACATATATACTCGAAAGTATAAAGATGGAATAGCTTCTAACGATAAGTTTAATATTGATAAGTTTAATTATAAGTCAACATATATACTCGAAAGTATAAAGATGGAATAGCTTCTAACGATAAGTTTAATATTGATAAGTTTAATTATAAGTCAACATATATACTCGAAAGTATAAAGATGGAATAGCTTCTAACGATAAGTTTAATATTGATAAGTTTAATTATAAGTCAACATATATACTCGAAAGTATAAAGATGGAATAGCTTCTAACGATAAGTTTAATATTGATAAGTTTAATTATAAGTCAACATATATACTCGAAAGTATAAAGATGGAATAGCTTCTAACGATAAGTTTAATATTGATAAGTTTAATTATAAGTCAACATATATACTCGAAAGTATAAAGATGGAATAGCTTCTAACGATAAGTTTAATATTGATAAGTTTAATTATAAGTCAACATATATACTCGAAAGTATAAAGATGGAATAGCTTCTAACGATAAGTTTAATATTGATAAGTTTAATTATAAGTCAACATATATACTCGAAAGTATAAAGATGGAATAGCTTCTAACGATAAGTTTAATATTCATAAGTTTAATTATAAGTCAACATATATACTCGAAAGTATAAAGATGAAGCTTCTAACGATAAGTTTAATATTGATAAGTTTAATTATAAGTCAACATATATACTCGAAAGTATAAAGATGGAATAGCTTCTAACGATAAGTTTAATATTGATAAGTTTAATTATAAGTCAACATATATACTCGAAAGTATAAAGATGGAATAGCTTCTAACGATAAGTTTAATATTGATAAGTTTAATTATAAGTCAACATATATACTCGAAAGTATAAAGATGGAATAGCTTCTAACGATAACATACGTACGTCGTACGTGCATATATGCATCACGCGTTATTGAATTAAACAAAGAATACTAATAAATTAACTAAATTTTATAATTTAAACATTTAAAGCCGTTACCGTAAAAAAAATCGTACAATTATAGACATCCTGACCTTGGCTGACCTTGGAGGACCTTGGAGAACCATCATAATTGCATTTATAACAAAATAAAAATAAATTCTAAGAAATAATTTATATAATCATTTATCTATCATTTCATGTAAAAATCGTACATAAATTGTCTATGTTAATAAGTATACATGATGTTGTATAATACAACCTATTACAATAAACATTCATTGTATAATAACAATATATCAATAAACTTTGACACCTATTTTCTCACTATTTAAATTTGATTAATATTACCATATTCAAAATCCAGAACTTTTTTATTCTTTGATATCAATTGTTGACATCCGTTGACATTTTATATATATTTTGATAATATATATATATATATATATATATATATACGTAACATTGTTTTAAATAATATAATGTATTAATTAAAATTGTATATCATGTTTCCATCAATTTATTCATTTCTAAAAAACGCCTTTAAATTACTCTTATTTTTAAAATTAGTAATAATTTATATATACAAAATAGTGGTCGTATAGTATTGTCTGTTATCATTGATAAATATGCAAATATATTTAAAATCTTTAAAGTTGGAGAGTTCTAAAACATGATGGTTTTCATATATATTTACCTGCATCGCGCGAAGGAGGTTCCCCTTATTACAAGTTACCGGTTTAGAACGGACATTAGCTCCATTCGATTATAAATACAAATGTCATCGAAATGCCTGGATGGAATGAAAGGACACTCACTAATATAAATAAAAAGAATTTAAATACTTTTTAAATATGTATATATATATATATATAGATCATGTAAATATGTTGAATATTATGAATAACACGTACATTGAGTATAACTGGTGTACCGCACTGTTTACAGGTACCGATGACCTTGGGAGTGACCGTCTACGTGTCGACGTTGACCTCTACGGCCATAGCGATCGACCGCTACTTCGTGATCGTGTACCCGTTCAAGCCGCGCATGAAGACAATAGTGTGTCTGTTGTTGATAGCGGCGATATGGGTGGTCTCCGTTACGATATCGCTCCCGTTGGCGATCTATCAGAAGGTTAGCCGGCGAGGTCGACGAGGTCAACCCGGCGGCGCCCGATGTTAAACCCCGCCGTCGGGGGCGCGTCGAGCGTCGTTAACGAATAGTGGCGTATTTATTTCACGGGCGAATAGCGACGAGAACTACTATTTGGGTTATAACCAACTAGTATATACTCCTATATGCCCCCTTTATGCCCCATTATACCCCTACATGCCCCTATATACCCCTATATACCCCCTATATACCCCCTATATATAGATATATAGACATATATGTCCCCATGTAATATCGGGTGGTCAGCTCCGAGCTTATAAGCTTATATGTCTATATATCTATATATAAGGGGTATATAAGGGGTATATAAGGGGTATATAGGGGTATATAGGGGGTATATAAGGGGTATATAAGGGGTATGTAGGGGGTATATAGTGGGTATATACTAGTACGTATACCCTATAGGGGAGCGTAACCCAACCTCGCCGCAATCCAAAGTATACTTCGTAAATCCAACAGCGGATGTAGCTTATTGATGTATTACTATGTAAATACATTTACTTTTGAATCTCCCGCCCTCCCCCGTTGACCCTCCTTCTCTTTCCAGCGCGTGTACGTTACGGCGCACAGTATACACACACGATAGGTGGGGCAATGTTATTGTGTATCACGTGGTCAGGTGGTCAGGTGAACAGTCAGTTTATACATCGCGCGTAGCCCAGCTAACAGTAATAGCCTCATAATAGCAGCGTAACCGCATATTTAATAGCCTCAAATGTTTACGTCGTGCCGTGTTACGCTGCTATTACGAGGCTATTACTGTTATCTGGGAGATACAACAGTAGCCCGTCCAACTATCCATCCTTCCAACTGTCCATGCTACGAGCACCGCAACCCGAGGCCCCGCCCCTTCACCGTAAGCCCCGCCCCCACACGTCACGTGACCACCACATCCGCGCCCAGGTATCGTACGACGCCGCAGAAGACTCGTACCTTTGTTACGAACACTGGCCTAAGAACACCGCCCGGCAATTCTTCACCGTAACCTCGCTGTTCCTTCAGTACATCGTGCCCTGTTCCATCATCACGTTCTGTTACGCTAAGGTAACCACGCCCACAACACGCCCACACCACGCCCACGTCTAGCTAACACCAACTCTCCTTATATCTTCATTAATATCCGTATCTCTATTAACTCGTCATTACTCCCCTTATCTCACTTAATTCCCACTAAATATTCCTTAACTAATCTGAACTCCAAACATTGACTTGTACTGGGTAATACAAGTGAATGACTCCAAATAACTACCGTTAACTCTCTTTAATCTACCCCACTTAACTATCCTTAACCTTACATTATCTCCCTCTTAATTCTGCATTAACCCCCGTTAATTCTAAATTAACAACACTTTATATCCTCCTTAGCTCTACCTTAACCTCACCCAATAACTTCACATTAACCAGCCTTAACCTTTAACTCCTGCTTAACCCCTGTTTAACTCTTATCCTAATTATAATAATCACCGCCAACCGTAGGTTTCACTGGTACTGAAAAAGAGAGCGAAGTCCAGGGCTAAACTAGGCCAGAAAAGCAGGGACCGGGAACAGTTGGAGATCAGACGAAACCGAAGAACCAATAAGATGCTAATCGCTATGGTGACTATCTTCGTTTGCTGCTGGCTTCCCCTGAATATCGTACACGTCACTCAGGTTACTATGGTTACAGTGCACGTATACCACAGTGTAATGATGTAGGCGTCGTCTGCGATGTAGGCGTCATCTAAAAAAGACGCGACAACAATAGAAAACAAATATTTTACTTATTTTGTGTATTATTCCCATAGTAATCTTTGTATATTATGAATTGAAATACAATATCGAATATATCTATATAAAAATCGAATTTCCAAACTTTTATTTTTTTTAATTTTAAAATCCCTATTAATTTAATGTCAATTTTCAAAAGGATATCGAGACCACCAAATATCGCCGAAATATTGACTGAGATTTGTGTTACGATTATATATTATATAATTAAAATGCCTCACATTTCACATCTCAACCCATTGATAACGTACCGATGTGATTACCCCTATCGAGCAGTGTGTATACTAGTAGGACACACCGGAAGTGTTGTGCGTTCAGCATGTCGTGCGGGGCGGTATACACTGCAAGTTTTAACTTACAAACCGTACGTTGTTTAATTACGCTTTTAATTCGATCGATTTTCAATTTTTTGTAAACGATATATCGTAAATCTATTTACACTTGACGTTTATAGATCGTATATGATAATGTTAATCATTCATAATTAATTAGTATAGCGTAAAACATATATATATATATATATATATATATATATATATATGTAGAAGTTTATATACTAAATATTAGGGGCGCGGCAACTGGGGGGCCAGGGGGATATGCCCCCCCCCCACTTTAAAATCTAAGGGGACCTCCTATGTATTGGTCCCCCCCCTACTCTTACCACAGAATTTATTTCGATTGGTTGGTCCCCCTTACATACACACCATCGTTCCAGCGTCCCTACTAAATACACGTTAGTAGGGCGTGTGCGTACAGGTGCTAGTGTGTGTGCGGTGTACTGTGCGGTGTACTGTGCGGTTGCGCAGACGTCTTACCGAGCAGCGCATCGCACACACGCACACACGCACACACGCGCGCGCTGTAAACTCTCGCTATTTAGTAGGCCATGAATAATACATCGGAGTCGTCGTCTTCGTGTGTGCTGTCACGTGATGGGTTACACGTGACGTGGCCAAAGCGCACGTGACTAAAGCGATGTCACGTGTAAGGCCCGGTTGCGCGCGTTAATGAAGCGTGTGTGTGCGCGCGCACGACGCCGCCGCCGTTAATAACCTATTACCTCGGGTGGCGAGCGTTCGTTGTAAGATATACGATATAAGCGCGCGCGTGTGTGCGTCACGTGATGGGCGATAACGGGGTATAACGTATACTGTACGACGTACAGTGTACGTGTTATTGCGAAGCCCTTAAAGAGGAACGAGCATATTAATATTGTAATCTTGAACAAGTAATATAAATAAAATATGAATAAAAATTATAATATGAATATTACTATTATATATATATATATGTATATAATATACTATATATATATATTATGATATATATATATATATCATAATATATATAGGAGTAGTATATAGAACATTTCTATAGAATTAATAATAACTGTATGTCTTCATTAAATGTCGACTTTCGCAACAATAACAATTAAGCAACATCAGCGCTCCTGTTTAATTAACGCTTAATTAATCGAATAACTGACCACTGGACATTGTCTACTAACCACTGGACATTGTCTACTAATCACCGGACATTGTCTACTAACCACTGGACATTGTCTAGCGGACAGTAGTCAATGTGTCCGAACTGTTAATCTAATTATGCATCAATATTGCATCATAATGCATTATATATTTCTGTATTAATAACAATAGTTATGCAATATATATGTGTGTGTGTGTGTTTGTGTTTGTGTGTGAATATATACGTGAATATATACATATAAGCCCATTTTAAATAGTAGCTTTATTATACATTTAAGTCAAGAATAACATTGAGTAATAATTATATACCGACGACTGCCAAGTTTAATTAAATATTATACTATAATATATATTTGAGTCTTAGGTGGTATCGACTGGTATTACGGAGGGGGAGGGTGTTCAAAGGGTAGGGTGTTGCGAAGAAGGGTTGCTGAGTGGTGCGAGGACCGGTGCGATGGAGTGTATTGAAGTGCGCAGTTGATGGTGTCGAACTGATGACGGGTGAAGTGTTGCGCACATCCACGGGTGCGGTACGGACTAGTGATGTAAATGATGCCAGTCAAATCTAAAGCATGATGCAGTCTCAGTCTTAGTTACCTAAAGTCTCAAATCGGCTCGGGCTCGTTTGGCTAGAGTCTCGGCTCGGTTCGGGCTCGTTTTTTTCCGAAAATGAAAGTCTCGGCTCGGCATCAAAAACCAAAAGTCTCGGCATCATTTACATCACTCTTAACGGACATAGGCCAGGCGCGAGTGTTAGTTGAGAATGTAAGTTACTTTTTAGGAGGTAATTGACGTGTAAACCTATCGTCGGAGCGTGTAGTGCTACGTGTATCACGTGATATTGGTAGCTATACCTCATGTATACTTAAGTATTGGTGAATGGGTGCCGGGTAATTAGGAGACACTTGGTGAATGGGTGCCGGGTAATTAGGAGACACTTGGTGAATGGGTGCCGGGTAATTAGGAGACACTTGGTGAATGGGTGCCGGGTAATTAGGAGACACTTGGTGAATGGGTGCCGGGTAATTATGAGACACTTGGTGAATGGGTGCCGGGTAATTAGGAGACACTTGGTGAATGGGTGCCGGGTAATTAGGAGACACTTGGTGAATGGGTGCCGGGTAATTAGGAGACACTTGGTGAATGGGTGCCGGGTAATTAGGAGACACTTGGTGAATGGGTGCCGGGTGATTAGGAGAGACTTGGTGAATGGGTGCCGGGTAATTAGGAGACACTTGGTGAATGGGTGCCGGGTAATTAGGAGAGACTTGGTGAATGGGTGCCGGGTAATTAGGAGACACTTGGTGAATGGGTGCCGGGTAATTAGGAGACACTTGGTGAATGGGTGCCGGGTAATTAGGAGACACTTGGTGAATGGGTGCCGGGTAATTATGAGACACTTGGTGAATGGGTGCCGGGTAATTAGGAGACACTTGGTGAATGGGTGCCGGGTAATTAGGAGACACTTGGTGAATGGGTGCCGGGTAATTAGGAGACACTTGGTGAATGGGTGCCGGGTAATTAGGAGACACTTGGTGAATGGGTGCCGGGTGATTAGGAGAGACTTGGTGAATGGGTGCCGGGTAATTAGGAGACACTTGGTGAATGGGTGCCGGGTAATTAGGAGAGACTTGGTGAATGGGTGCCGGGTAATTAGGAGACACTTGGTGAATGGGTGCCGGGTAATTAGGAGACACTTGGTGAATGGGTGCCGGGTAATTAGGAGACACTTGGTGAATGGGTGCCGGGTAATTAGGAGACACTTGGTGAATGGGTGCCGGGTAATTAGGAGACACTTGGTGAATGGGTGCCGGGTGATTAGGAGAGACTTGGTGAATGGGTGCCGGGTAATTAGGAGACACTTGGTGAATGGGTGCCGGGTAATTAGGAGACACTTGGTGAATGGGTGCCGGGTAATTAGGAGATACTTGGTGAATGGGTGCCGGGTAATTAGGAGACACTTGGTGAATGGGTGCCGGGTAATTAGGAGACACTTAGTGAATGGGTGCCGGGTAATTAGGAGAGACTTGGTGAATGGATGGCGGGGTGATTAGGAGAGACTTGGTGAATGGGTGCCTGGTAATTAGGAGACACTTGGTGAATGGGTGCCGGGTAATTAGGAGAGACTTGGTGAATGGGTGCCGGGTGATTAGGAGAGACTTGGTGAATGGGTGCCGGGTAATTAGGAGAGACTTGGTGAATGGATGCCTGGTAATTAGGAGAGACTTGGTGAATGGGTGCCGGGTGATTAGGAGAGACTTGGTGAATGGGTGCCGGGTAATTAGGAGAGACTTGGTGAATGGATGCCGGGTAATTAGGAGAGACTTGGTGAATGGGTGCCGGGTAATTAGGAGAGACTTGGTGAATGGGTGCCGGGTAATTAGGAGAGACTTGGTGAATGGGTGCCGGGTAATTAGGAGAGACTTGGTGAATGGGTGCCGGGTAATTAGGAGAGACTTGGTGAATGGGTGCCGGGTAATTAGGAGAGACTTGATGAATGGATGACGGGTGATTAGGAGAGACTTGGTGAATGGATGGCGGGGTGATTAGGAGAGACTTGGTGAATGGATGGCTGTGTGATTAGGAGAGACTTGGTGAATGGATGCGGGGTGATTAGGAGAGACTTGGTGAATGGGTGCCGGGTAATTAGGAGAGACTTGGTGAATGGGTGCCGGGTAATTAGGAGAGACTTGGTGAATGGGTGCCGGGTGATTAGGAGAGACTTGGTGAATGGGTGCCGGGTAATTAGGAGAGACTTGGTGAATGGGTGCCGGGTGATTAGGAGAGACTTGGTGAATGGGTGCCGGGTAATTAGGAGAGACTTGGTGAATGGGTGACGGGTAATTAGGAGAGACTTGGTGAATGGGTGCCGGGTAATTAGGAGAGACTTGGTGAATGGGTGCCGGGTGATTAAGAGAGACTTGGTGAATGGGTGCCTGGTAATTAGGAAAGTCTTGGTGAATGGATGCGGGGTAATTAGGAGATACTTGGTGAATGGGTGCCTGGTAATTAGGAGAGACTTGGTGAATGGATGACGGGTGATTAGGAGAGACTTGGTGAATGGATGGCGGGGTGATTAGGAGAGACTTGGTGAATGGGTGACGGGTAATTAGGAGAGACTTGGTGAATGGGTGCCGGGTAATTAGGAGAGACTTGGTGAATGGGTGCCGGGTGATTAGGAGAGACTTGGTGAATGGGTGCCGGGTAATTAGGAGAGACTTGGTGAATGGATGCCGGGTAATTAGGAGAGACTTGGTGAATGGGTGCCGGGTAATTAGGAGAGACTTGGTGAATGGGTGCCGGGTAATTAGGAGAGACTTGGTGAATGGGTGCCGGGTAATTAGGAGAGACTTGGTGAATGGGTGCCGGGTAATTAGGAGAGACTTGGTGAATGGGTGCCGGGTGATTAGGAGAGACTTGGTGAATGGGTGCCGGGTAATTAGGAGAGACTTGGTGAATGGGTGCCGGGTGATTAGGAGAGACTTGGTGAATGGGTGCCGGGTAATTAGGAGAGACTTGGTGAATGGGTGACGGGTAATTAGGAGAGACTTGGTGAATGGGTGCCGGGTAATTAGGAGAGACTTGGTGAATGGGTGCCGGGTAATTAGGAGAGACTTGATGAATGGATGACGGGTGATTAGGAGAGACTTGGTGAATGGATGGCGGGGTGATTAGGAGAGACTTGGTGAATGGATGGCTGTGTGATTAGGAGAGACTTGGTGAATGGATGCGGGGTGATTAGGAGAGACTTGGTGAATGGGTGCCTGGTAATTAGGAGAGTCTTGGTGAATGGATGCGGGGTAATTAGGAGATACTTGGTGAATGGGTGGCTGGGTGATTAGGAGAGTCTTGGTGAATGGGTGCCGGGTAATTAGGAGAGACTTGGTGAATGGATGCGGGGTAATTAGGAGAGACTTGGTGAATGGGTGCCTGGTAATTAGGAGAGACTTGGTGTAAGAATGCGGGGTATTTAGGAGATACTTGGTGAATGGGTGCCTGGTAATTAGGAGATACTTGGTGAATGGATGCGGGGTAATTAGGAGAGACTTTGTGAATGGATGGCAGGGTGATTAGGAGATAATTGGTGTATGAATGCGGGATAATTAGGAGAGACTTGGTGAATGGGTGCCGGGTAATTAGGAGAGACTTGATGAATGGATGACGGGTGATTAGGAGAGACTTGGTGAATGGATGGCGGGGTGATTAGGAGAGACTTGGTGAATGGATGGCTGTGTGATTAGGAGAGACTTGGTGAATGGATGCGGGGTGATTAGGAGAGACTTGGTGAATGGGTGCCTGGTAATTAGGAGAGTCTTGGTGAATGGATGCGGGGTAATTAGGAGATACTTGGTGAATGGGTGCCTGGTAATTAGGAAAGTCTTGGTGAATGGATGCGGGGTAATTAGGAGATACTTGGTGAATGGGTGCCTGGTAATTAGGAGAGACTTGGTGAATGGATGACGGGTGATTAGGAGAGACTTGGTGAATGGATGGCGGGGTGATTAGGAGAGACTTGGTGAATGGGTGACGGGTAATTAGGAGAGACTTGGTGAATGGGTGCCGGGTAATTAGGAGAGACTTGGTGAATGGGTGCCGGGTGATTAGGAGAGACTTGGTGAATGGGTGCCGGGTAATTAGGAGAGACTTGGTGAATGGATGCCGGGTAATTAGGAGAGACTTGGTGAATGGGTGCCGGGTAATTAGGAGAGACTTGGTGAATGGGTGCCGGGTAATTAGGAGAGACTTGGTGAATGGGTGCCGGGTAATTAGGAGAGACTTGGTGAATGGGTGCCGGGTAATTAGGAGAGACTTGGTGAATGGGTGCCGGGTGATTAGGAGAGACTTGGTGAATGGGTGCCGGGTAATTAGGAGAGACTTGGTGAATGGGTGCCGGGTGATTAGGAGAGACTTGGTGAATGGGTGCCGGGTAATTAGGAGAGACTTGGTGAATGGGTGACGGGTAATTAGGAGAGACTTGATGAATGGATGACGGGTGATTAGGAGAGACTTGGTGAATGGATGGCGGGGTGATTAGGAGAGACTTGGTGAATGGATGGCTGTGTGATTAGGAGAGACTTGGTGAATGGATGCGGGGTGATTAGGAGAGACTTGGTGAATGGGTGCCTGGTAATTAGGAGAGTCTTGGTGAATGGATGCGGGGTAATTAGGAGATACTTGGTGAATGGGTGGCTGGGTGATTAGGAGAGTCTTGGTGAATGGGTGCCGGGTAATTAGGAGAGACTTGGTGAATGGATGCGGGGTAATTAGGAGAGACTTGGTGAATGGGTGCCTGGTAATTAGGAGAGACTTGGTGTAAGAATGCGGGGTATTTAGGAGATACTTGGTGAATGGGTGCCTGGTAATTAGGAGATACTTGGTGAATGGATGCGGGGTAATTAGGAGAGACTTTGTGAATGGATGGCAGGGTGATTAGGAGATAATTGGTGTATGAATGCGGGATAATTAGGAGAGACTTGGTTAGTGGGTGGCGGGGTGATTAGGAGAGTCTTGGTGAATGGGTGCCGGGTAATTAGGAGAGACTTGGTGAATGGATACGGGGTAATTAGGAGAGACTTGGTGAATGGGTGCCTGGTAATTAGGAGAGACTTGGTGTAAGAATGCGGGGTATTTAGGAGATACTTGGTGAATGGGTGCCTGGTAATTAGGAGATACTTGGTGAATGGATGCGGGGTAATTAGGAGAGACTTTGTGAATGGATGGCAGGGTGATTAGGAGATAATTGGTGTATGAATGCGGGGTAATTAGGAGAGACTTGGTTAGTGGGTGGCGGGGTGATTAAGAGAGTCTTGGTGAATGGGTGCCGGGTAATTAGGAGAGACTTGGTGAATGGATGCGGGGTAATTAGGAGAGACTTTGTGAATGGATGGCGGGGTGATTAGGAGATAATTGGTGTATGAATGCGGGGTAATTAGGGAAGACTTGGTTAATGGGTGGCGGGGTGATTAGGAGAGTCTTGGTGAATGGGTGCCGGGTAATTAGGAGACACTTGGTGAATGGATGCGGGGTAATTAGGAGAGACTTGGTGAATTGATGGCGGGGTGATTAGGAGAGACTTGGTGAATGGGTGCCTGGTAATTAGGAGAGACTTGGTGAATGGATGCGGGGTAATTAGGAGAGTCTTGGTGAATGGGTGCCTGGTAATTAGGAGATACTTGGTGTAAGAATGCGGGGTAATTAGGAGAGACTTGATGAATGGGTGCCTGGTAATTAGGAGATACTTGGTGAATGAATGCGGGGTTATTAGGAGAGACTTTGTTAATGTGTCGTAATTTGTGTATCATTGGGTTAAGGGAATTGAGCTCTTTTCCAATTTGTTGTTCTTTACTTAGTAAGTAACTTAAAGTTTAATATACAAATATAAGTTTAAATATACATCTAATGTAATATTAAAACTTATAAATTAAAACTAATTGTATAAATTCGCTATTTTGATTGGATTTATAATACCATAAGTATACCGGAGACGCCCCCCTTTTAGGGGCTTTATAATTGGAGAAGGGATTATCGTATAATTAGGGCAATATCTTATGAATATGTATCCAATTACCGACCGGCCTAAATAAAACTATAAATGCGTATACGTAAGAAATACGACTTGTATAATACCACCTGATTAAATTATATATCATTAATGATAGAATTCTAGCTATTACAGTGCGAGCCTATTGTTATATTTCTTCTCTATAGTTCACTATTTATAATCATAAATGTATACGTACATTGCCGTGTCTACATTTCTAATAGTGCACCATGTATGGTATTTCTATTAGTGCGACCTCTATCCACCTTAATTCGTTATTGACCTTGAAATATGACTAATTACGCGTATTAATTTATTTCCCAATCCCCCCGCCGCTTATACGCGCGTGTATTACATTGTAACACGATATGTATGCAAGGTACTTCTAGAATATTGTTCTTCTGTTGTTCTACTTATAGTCAATAGCATCTCTCGTGTAGGCTATAGGATAGCTATTCCAATATAGGATACATACATACATAAGTAGCATTCCTATAGGATACATACATATAATTAAATCTGTAGTATCCGCTATATATATTAAGGGGGGTCTTAGCTTAGCTTCTTTATTGGTATAAGCATAGAGAACGAAGTCACTTCGTTCTCTATGGGTTAAGTATAGTATACTAGTATATATATATATATATATATATTTACTTATTAAAGATGCTCTAAACCCGCACCCTAATGGCGTGATTGTTAGCAGGCATAGTTGTACAATGTACGATGTACAGGTGGAAAATCCACTTATATATCTATGTCCATATATGTTTAGACATTTTAATTAAATTCTTTATCCAACATTTTCAACCGAAGTTTAAGTAGACAATCTATTTTTAGATTTAATCGCGACCGATTGTGACGTACGTAAGTGGTGTGTTTCGTTAGTCAGTGTAACCGTACTGACTACAATAGACTGACTACAATAGACTGACTACAATAGACTGACTACAATAGACTACAATAGACTGACTACAATAGACTCACTACAATAGACTGACTACAATAGACTGACTACAATATACTGACTACAATAGACTGACTATAATAGACTGACTACAATAGACTGACTACAATAGACTACAATAGACTGACTACAATAGACTCACTACAATAGACTGACTACAATAGACTGACTAAAATAGACTACAATAGATTGACTACAATAGACTCACTACAATAGACTTACTACAATAGACTGACTACAATAGACTGACTACAATAGACTCACAACAATAGACTCACTACAATAGACCACAATAGACTGACTATAATAGACTGACTACAATAGACTGACTACAATAGACTCACTACAATAGACTCACTACAATAGACTCACTACAATAGACTGACTACAATATACTGACTACAATAGACTGACTACAATAGACTGACTACAATAGACTGACTACAATAGACTACAATAGACTGACTACAATAGACTCACTATAATAGACTGACTACAACAGACTGACTAAAATAGACTGACTACAATAGACTGACTACAATAGACTGACTACAATAGACTGACTACAATAGACTGACTACAATAGACTGACTACAATAGACTACAATAGACTGACTACAATAGACTCACTATAATAGACTGACTACAACAGACTGACTAAAATAGACTGACTACAATAGACTGACTACAATAGACTGACTACAATAGACTGACTACAATAGACTGACTACAATAGACTACAATAGACTGACTACAATAGACTAACTACAATAGACTCACTACAATAGCCTCACTACAATAGACTCACTACAATAGACTGACTACAATAGACTGACTACAATAGACTCACTACAATAGACTGACTACAATAGACTGACTACAATAGACTCACTACAATAGACTGACTACAATAGACTGACTACAATAGACTCACTACAATAGACTGACTACAATAGACTGACTACAATAGACTCACTACAATAGACTGACTACAATAGACTGCCTACAATAGACTCACTACAATAGACTGACTACAATAGACTGACTACAATAAACTCACTACAATAGACTCACTACAATAGACTACAATAGACTGACTACAATAGACTCACTACAATAGACTCACTAAAATAGACCACAATAGACTGACTACAATAGACTCACTACAATAGACTGACTACACTAGACTCACTACAATAGACTGACTACAATAGACTCACTACAATAGACTGACTACAATAGACTGACTACAATAGACTGACTACAATAGACTGACTACAATAGACTGACTACAATAGACTCACTACAATAGACTCACTAAAATAGACCACAATAGACTGACTACAATAGACTCACTACAATAGACTGACTACACTAGACTCACTACAATAGACTGACTACAATAGACTCACTACAATAGACTGACTACAATAGACTGAATACAATAGACTGACTACAATAGACTGACTACAATAGACTGACTACAATAGACTGACTACAATAGACTCACTACAATAGACTCACTACAATAGACTGACTACAATAGACTACAATAGACTCACTACAATAGACTGACTACAATAGACTCACAACAATAGACTGACTACAATAGACTGACTACAATAGACTGACTACAATAGACTCACTACAATAGACTAACTACAATAGACTCACTACAATAGCCTCACTACAATAGACTCACTACAATAGACTGACTACAATAGACTGACTACAATAGACTCACTACAATAGACTGACTACAATAGACTGACTACAATAGACTCACTACAATAGACTGACTACAATAGACTCACTACAATAGACTCACTACAATAGACTGACTACAATAGACTGCCTACAATAGACTCACTACAATAGACTGACTACAATAGACTGACTACAATAAACTCACTACAATAGACTCACTACAATAAACTACAATAGACTGACTACAATAGACTCACTACAATAGACTCACTAAAATAGACCACAATAGACTGACTATAATAGACTGACTACAATAGACTGACTACAATAGACTCACTACAATAGACTGACTACAATAGACTCACAACAATAGACTCACTACAATAGACTCACTACAATAGACTCACTACAATAGACTACAATAGACTGAATAAAATAGACTCACTACAATAGACTCACTACAATAGACCACAATAGACTGACTATAATAGACTGACTACAATAGACTGACTACAATAGACTCACTACAATAGACTGACTACAATAGACTCACAACAATAGACTCACTACAATAGACTCACTACAATAGACTGACTACAATAGACTCACTACAATAGACTGACTACAATATACTGACTACAATAGACTGACTACAATAGACTGACTACAATAGAATGACTACAATAGACTACAATAGACTGACTACAATAGACTGACTACAATAGACTCACTACAATAGACTACAATAGACTCACTACAATAGACTCACTACAATAGAATCACTACAATAGACTCACTACAATAGACTCACTAGAATAGACTCACTACAATAGACTCACTACAATAGACTCACTACAATAGACTCACAACAATAGACTCACTACAATAGACTCACTACAATAGACTGACTACAATAGACTCACTACAATAGACTCACTACAATAGACTGACTACAATAGACTGACTACAATAGACTGACTACAATAGACTACAATAGACTGACTACAATAGACTGACTACAATAGACTGACTACAATAGACTCACTACAATAGACTCACAACAATAGACTCACTACAATAGACTGACTACAATATACTCACTACAATAGACTGACTACAATAGACTCACTACAATAGACTCACTACAATAGACTGACTACAATAGACTGACTACAATAGACTGACTACAATAGACTCACTACAATAGACTGACTACAATAGACTGACTACAATAGACTGACTACAATAGACTGACTACAATAGACTGACTACAATAGACTGACTACAATAGACTGACTACAATAGACTGACTACAATAGACTGACTACAATAGACTCAATACAATAGACTCACTACAATAGACTCACTACAATAGACTGACTACAATAGACTCACTACAATAGACTGACTACAATATACTGACTACAATAGACTGACTACAATAGACTCACTACAATAGACTCACTACAATAGACTCACTACAATAGACTGACTACAATAGACTGATTACAATAGACTCACTACAATAGACTGACTATAATAGACTGACTACAATAGACTCACTACAATAGACTCACTACAATAGACTCACTACAATAGACTGACTACAATAGACTGACTACAATAGACTCACTACAATAGACTCACTACAATAGACTGACTACAATAGACTGACTACAATAGACTGACTACAATAGACTCACTACAATAGACTGACTACAATAGACTGACTACAATAGACTGACTACAATAGACTGACTACAATAGACTACAATAGACTGACTACAATAGACTGACTACAATAGACTGACTATAATAGACTGACTACAATAGACTGACTACAATAGACTCACTACAATAGACGGACTACAATAGACTGACTACAATAGACTGACTACAATAGACTGACTACAATAGACTGACTACAATAGACTCACTACAATAGACTGACTACAATAGACTCACTACAATAGACTGACTACAATAGACTCACTACAATAGACTCACTACAATAGACTCACTACAATAGACTCACTACAATAGACTGACTACAATAGACTCACTACAATAGACTCACTACAATAGACTCACTACAATAGACTGACTACAATAGACTCACTACAATAGACTCACTACAATAGACTCACTACAATATACTCACTACAATAGACTCACTACAATAGACTCACTACAATAGACACACTACAATAGACTCACTACAATAGACTCACTACAATAGACTAACTACAATAGACTCACTACAATAGACTGACTACAATAGACTCACTACAATAGACTGACTAGAATAGACTCACTACAATAGACTCACTACAATAGACTCACTACAATAGACTGACTACAATAGACTGACTACAATAGACTCACTACAATAGACTCACAACAATAGACTGACTACAATAGACTGACTACAATAGACTGACTACAATAGACTGACTACAATAGACTGACTACAATAGACTGACTACAATAGACTCACTACAATAGACTGACTACAATAGACTGACTACAATAGACTCACTACAATAGACTGACTATAATAGACTGACTACAATAGACTCACTACAATAGACTCACTACAATAGACTCACTACAATAGACTGACTACAATAGACTGACTACAATAGACTCACTACAATAGACTCACTACAATAGACTGACTACAATAGACTGACTACAATAGACTGACTACAATAGACTCACTACAATAGACTGACTACAATAGACTGACTACAATAGACTGACTACAATAGACTCACTACAATAGACTGACTACAATAGACTGACTACAATAGACTGACTACAATAGACTGACTACAATAGACTCACTACAATAGACTCACTACAATAGACTGACTACAATAGACGGACTACAATAGACTGACTACAATAGACTGACTACAATAGACTACAATAGACTCACTACAATAGACTGACTACAATAGACTCACTACAATAGACTGACTAGAATAGACTCACTACAATAGACTCACTACAATAGACTACAATAGACTGACTACAATAGACTGACTACAATAGACTGACTACAATAGACTGACTACAATAGTCTCACTACAATAGACTCACTACAATAGACTGACTACAATAGACGGACTACAATAGACTGACTACAATAGACTGACTACAATAGACTGACTACAATAGACTGACTACAATAGACTCACTACAATAGACTGACTACAATAGACTGACTACAATAGACTCACTACAATAGACTGACTATAATAGACTGACTACAATAGACTCACTACAATAGACTAACTACAATAGACTCACTACAATAGACTGACTACAATAGACTGACTACAATAGACTCACTACAATAGACTCACTACAATAGACTGACTACAATAGACTGACTACAATAGACTGACTACAATAGACTCACTACAATAGACTGACTACAATAGACTGACTACAATAGACTGACTACAATAGACTGACTACAATAGACTACAATAGACTGACTACAATAGACTGAATACAATAGACTGACTACAATAGACTGACTACAATAGACTGACTACAATAGACTCACTACAATAGACGGACTACAATAGACTGACTACAATAGACTGACTACAATAGACTGACTACAATAGACTGACTACAATAGACTCACTACAATAGACTGACTACAATAGACTCACTACAATAGACTACAATAGACTGACTACAATAGACTCACTACAATAGACTGACTACAATAGACTGACTACAATAGACTGACTACATTAGACTCACTACAATAGACTCACTACAATAGACTGACTACAATAGACTGACTACAATAGACTCACTACAATAGACTCACTACAATAGACTCACTACAATAGACTCACTACAATAGACTGACTACAATAGACTCACTACAATAGACTGACTACAATAGACTGACTACAATAGACTGACTACAATAGACTGACTACAATAGACTCACTACAATAGACTGACTACAATAGACTGACTACAATAGACTCACTACAATATACTCACTACAATAGACTGACTACAATAGACTACAATAGACTCACTACAATAGACTCACTACAATAGACTGACTACAATAGACTGACTACAATAGACTCACTACAATAGACTCACTACAATAGACTCACTACAATAGACTGACTACAATAGACTGACTACAATAGACTCACTACAATAGACTGACTACAATAGACTACAATAGACTCACTACAATAGACTCACTACAATAGACTGACTACAATAGACTGACTACAATAGACTCACTACAATAGACTCACTACAATAGACTGACTACAATAGACTGACTACAATAGACTGACTACAATAAACTACTACAATAGACTCACTACAATAGACTCACTACAATAGACTGACTACAATAGACTGACTACAATAGACTACAATAGACTGACTACAATAGACTCACTACAATAGACTCACTACAATAGACTGACTACAATAGACTCACTACAATAGACTCACTACAATAGACTAACTACAATAGACTCACTACAATAGACTCACTACAATAGACTGACTACAATAGACTCACTACAATAGACTCACTACAATAGACTCACTACAATAGACTGACTACAATAGACTCACTACAATAGACTGACTACAATAGACTCACTACAATAGACTCACTACAATAGACTGACTACAATAGACTGACTACAATAGACTGACTACAATAGACTGACTACAATAGACTCACTACAATAGACTCACTACAATAGACTCACTACAATAGACTCACTACAATAGACTCACTACAATAGACTACAATAGACTGACTACAATAGACTGACTACAATAGACTCACTACAATAGACTGACTACAATAGACTGACTACAATAGACTGACTACAATAGACTGACTACAATAGACTCACTACAATAGACTCACTACAATAGACTCACTACAATAGACTGACTACAATAGACTGACTACAATAGACTGACTACAATAGACTACAATAGACTGACTACAATAGACTGACTACAATAGACTCACTACAATAGACTGACTACAATAGACTGACTACAATAGACTGACTACAATAGACTGACTACAATAGACTACAATAGACTGACTACAATAGACTGACTACAATAGACTCACTACAATAGACTCACTACAATAGACTCACTACAATATACTCACTACAATAGACTCACTACAATAGACTCACTACAATAGACTCACTACAATAGACTGACTACAATAGACTGACTACAATAGACTGACTACAATAGACACACTACAATAGACTCACTACAATAGACTGACTACAATAGACTTACTACAATAGACTCACTACAATAGACTCACTACAATAGACTGACTACAATAGACTCACTACAATAGACTGACTACAATAGACTCACTACAATAGACTCACTACAATAGACTGACTACAATAGACTGACTACAATAGACTGACTACAATAGACTGACTACAATAGACTCACTACAATAGACTCACTACAATAGACTCACTACAATAGACTCACTACAATAGACTCACTACAATAGACTACAATAGACTGACTACAATAGACTGACTACAATAGACTCACTACAATAGACTGACTACAATAGACTGACTACAATAGACTGACTACAATAGACTGACTACAATAGACTCACTACAATAGACTCACTACAATAGACTCACTACAATAGACTGACTACAATAGACTGACTACAATAGACTGACTACAATAGACTACAATAGACTGACTACAATAGACTGACTACAATAGACTCACTACAA
Source organism: Osedax fenrisi (assembly GCA_964019155.1). Lineage (NCBI taxonomy): Eukaryota > Metazoa > Annelida > Polychaeta > Sabellida > Siboglinidae > Osedax > Osedax fenrisi. The sequence goes on from OZ025239.1 coordinate 102,925,294, forward strand.
TAGACTGACTACAATAGACTGACTACAATAGACTGACTACAATAGACTGACTACAATAGACTACAATAGACTGACTACAATAGACTGACTACAATAGACTCACTACAATAGACTCACTACAATAGACTGACTACAATAGACTGACTACAATAGACTGACTACAATAGACTACAACTGACTGACTACAATAGACTGACTACAATAGACTCACTACAATAGACTGACTACAATAGACTGACTACAATAGACTGACTACAATAGACTGACTACAATAGACTCACTACAATAGACTCACTACAATAGACTCACTACAATAGACTCACTACAATAGACTCACTACAATAGACTCACTACAATAGACTCACTACAATAGACTCACTACAATAGACTCACTACAATAGACTGACTACAATAGACTCAATACAATAGACTGACTACAATAGACTCACTACAATAGACTCACTACAATAGACTGACTACAATAGACTGACTACAATAGACTCACAACAATAGACTCACTACAATAGACTCACTACAATAGACTGACTACAATATACTGACTACAATAGACTGACTACAATAGACTGACTACAATAGACTGACTACAATAGACTACAATAGACTGACTACAATAGACTCACTATAATAGACTAACTACAATAGACTGACTAAAATAGACTCACTACAATAGACTCACTACAATAGACTGACTACAATATACTGACTACAATAGACTGACTACAATAGACTGACTACAATAGACTGACTACAATAGACTACAATAGACTGACTACAATAGACTCACTACAATAGACTGACTACAATAGACTGACTACAATAGACTGACTACAATAGACTCACTACAATAGACTCACTACAATAGACTCACTACAATAGACTGACTACAATAGACTCACTACAATAGACTCACTACAATAGACTCACTACAATAGACTCACTACAATAGACTGACTACAATAGACTGACTACAATAGACTGACTACAATAGACTGACTACAATAGACTCACTACAATAGACTCACTACAATAGACTCACTACAATAGACTGACTACAATAGACTCACTACAATAGACTGACTACAATAGACTGCCTACAATAGACTCACTACAATAGACTCACTACAATAGACTGACTACAATAGACTCACTACAATAGACTCACTACAATAGACTACAATAGACTCACTACAATAGACTCACTACAATAGACTGACTACAATAGACTCACTACAATAGACTGACTACAATATACTGACTACAATAGACTGACTACAATAGACTGACTACAATAGACTGACTACAATAGACTACAATAGACTGACTACAATAGACTGACTACAATAGACTCACTACAATAGACTACAATAGACTCACTACAATAGACTCACTACAATAGAATCACTACAATAGACTCACTACAATAGACTCACTACAATAGACTCACTACAATAGACTCACTACAATAGACTCACTACAATAGACTCACAACAATAGAATCACTACAATAGACTCACTACAATAGACTGACTACAATAGACTGACTACAATAGACTGACTACAATAGACTCACTACAATAGACTGACTACAATAGACTGACTACAATAGACTGACTACAATAGACTCACTACAATAGACTGACTACAATAGACTGACTACAATAGACTCACTACAATAGACTGACTACAATAGACTGACTACAATAGACTACAATAGACTGACTACAATAGACTGACTACAATAGACTCACTACAATAGACTCACTACAATAGACTGACTACAATAGACTGACTACAATAGACTGACTACAATAGACTCACTACAATAGACTCACAACAATAGACTCACTACAATAGACTGACTACAATAGACTCACTACAATAGACTGACTACAATAGACTCACTACAATAGACTGACTACAATAGACTGACTACAATAGACTCACTACAATAGACTGACTATAATAGACTGACTACAATAGACTGACTACAATAGACTCACTACAATAGACTCACTACAATAGACTGACTACAATAGACTGACTACAATAGACTGACTACAATAGACTCACTACAATAGACTGACTACAATAGACTGACTACAATAGACTGACTACAATAGACTCACTACAATAGACTGACTACAATAGACTCACTACAATAGACTGACTACAATAGACTGACTACAATAGACTTCAATAGACTGACTACAATAGACTGACTACAATAGACTGACTACAATAGACACACTACAATAGACTCACTACAATAGACTGACTACAATAGACTGACTACAATAGACTAACTACTATAGACTCACTACAATAGACTGACTACAATAGACTGACTACAATAGACTGACTACAATAGACTCACTACAATAGACTCACTACAATATACTGACTACAATAGACTGACTACAATAGACTGACTACAATAGACTGACTACAATAGACTCACTACAATAGACTCACTACAATAGACTGACTACAATAGACTCACTACAATAGACTGACTACAATAGACTGACTACAATAGACTACAATAGACTGACTACAATAGACTGACTACAATAGACTCACTACAATAGACTCACTACAATAGACTCACTACAATAGACTCACTACAATAGACTCACTACAATAGACTCACTACAATAGACTCACTACAATAGACTCACTACAATAGACTGACTACAATAGACTCACTACAATAGACTCACTACAATAGACTCACTACAATAGACTGACTACAATAGACTGACTACAATAGACTCACTACAATAGACTCACTACAATAGACTCACTACAATAGACTCACTACAATAGACTCACTACAATAGACTCACTACAATAGACTCACTACAATAGACTCACTACAATAGACTGACTACAATAGACTGACTACAATAGACACACTACAATAGACTCACTACAATAGACTGACTACAATAGACTGACTACAATAGACTCACTACAATAGACTGACTACAATAGACTGACTACAATAGACTGACTACAATAGACTCACTACAATAGACTCACTACAATATACTGACTACAATAGACTGACTACAATAGACTGACTACAATAGACTGACTACAATAGACTCACTACAATAGACTCACTACAATAGACTCACTACAATAGACTCACTACAATATACTGACTACAATAGACTGACTACAATAGACTGACTACAATAGACTGACTACAATAGACTCACTACAATAGACTGACTACAATAGACTGACTACAATAGACTGACTACAATAGACTGACTACAATAGACTACAATAGACTGACTACAATAGACTGACTACAATAGACTCACTACAATAGACTGACTACAATAGACTGACTACAATAGACTGACTACAATAGACTCACTACAATAGACTCACTACAATAGACTGACTACAATAGACTGACTACAATAGACTCACTACAATAGACTGACTACAATAGACTGACTACAATAGACTGACTACAATAGACTGACTACAATAGACTACAATAGACTGACTACAATAGACTGACTACAATAGACTCACTACAATAGACTGACTACAATAGACTGACTACAATAGACTGACTACAATAGACTGACTACAATAGACTACAATAGACTGACTACAATAGACTGACTACAATAGACTCACTACAATAGACTCACTACAATAGACTGACTACAATAGACTGACTACAATAGACTGACTACAATAGACTACAATAGACTGACTACAATAGACTGACTACAATAGACTCACTACAATAGACTGACTACAATAGACTCACTACAATAGACTCACTACAATAGACTGACTACAATAGACTCACTACAATAGACTGACTACAATAGACTACAATAGACTGACTATAATAGACTCACTACAATAGACTGACTACAATAGACTGACTACAATAGACTGACTACAATAGACTCACTACAATAGACTCACTACAATAGACTGACTACAATAGACTCACTACAATAGACTCACTACAATAGACTCACTACAATAGACTGACTACAATAGACTCACTACAATAGACTCACTACAATAGACACACTACAATAGACTGACTACAATAGACTGACTACAATAGACTCACTACAGTAGACTCACTACAATAGACTGACTACAATAGACTCACTACAATAGACTGACTACAATAGACTGACTACAATAGACTACAATAGACTGACTATAATAGACTCACTACAATAGACTGACTACAATATACTGACTACAATAGACTGACTACAATAGACTCACTACAATAGACTCACTACAATAGACTGACTACAATAGACTCACTACAATAGACTCACTACAATAGACTCACTACAATAGACTGACTACAATAGACTACAATAGACTGACTATAATAGACTCACTACAATAGACTGACTACAATAGACTCACTACAATAGACTGACTACAATAGACTGACTACAATAGACTGACTACAATAGACTCACTACAATAGACTGACTACAATAGACTCACTACAATAGACTCACTACAATAGACTGACTACAATAGACTCACTACAATAGACTGACTACAATAGACTACAATAGACTGACTACAATAGACTCACTACAATAGACTCACTACAATAGACTCACTACAATAGACTCACTACAATAGACTCACTACAATAGACTCACTACAATAGACACACTACAATAGACTGACTACAATAGACTGACTACAATAGACTCACTACAATAGACTCACTACAATAGACTCACTACAATAGACTCACTACAATAGACTGACTACAATAGACTGACTACAATAGACTACAATAGACTGACTATAATAGACTCACTACAATAGACTCACTACAATAGACTGACTACAATAGACTGACTACAATAGACTCACTACAATAGACTCACTACAATAGACTGACTACAATAGACTCACTACAATAGACTGACTACAATAGACTGACTACAATAGACTACAATAGACTGACTATAATAGACTCACTACAATAGACTGACTACAATAGACTGACTACAATAGACTGACTACAATAGACTCACTACAATAGACTCACTACAATAGACTGACTACAATAGACTCACTACAATAGACTCACTACAATAGACACACTACAATAGACTGACTACAATAGACTGACTACAATAGACTACAATAGACTGACTACAATAGACTGACTACAATAGACTGACTACAATAGACTGACTACAATAGACTGACTACAATAGACTCACTACAATAGACTCACTACAATAGACTGACTACAATAGACTCACTACAATAGACTCACTACAATAGACTACAATAGACTCACTACAATAGACTCACTACAATAGACTCACTACAATAGACCACAATAGACTCACTATAATAGACTGACTACAATAGACTGACTACAATAGACTCACTACAATAGACTGACTACAATAGACTCACAACAATAGACTCACTACAATAGACTCACTACAATAGACTGACTACAATAGACTCACTACAATAGACTGACTACAATATACTGACTACAATAGACTGACTACAATAGACTGACTACAATAGACTGACTACAATAGACTACAATAGACTGACTACAATAGACTCACTACAATAGACTACAATAGACTCACTACAATAGACTCACTACAATAGAATCACTACAATAGACTGACTACAATAGACTGACTACAATAGACTGACTACAATAGACTCACTACAATAGACTCACTACAATAGACTCACTACAATAGACTGACTACAATAGACTCACTACAATAGACTCACTACAATAGACTCACTACAATAGACTGACTACAATAGACTCACTACAATAGACTCACTACAATAGACTCACTACAATAGACTCACTACAATAGACTGACTACAATAGACTGACTACAATAGACTGACTACAATAGACTGACTACAATAGACTCACTACAATAGACTCACTACAATAGACTCACTACAATAGACTGACTACAATAGACTCACTACAATAGACTGACTACAATAGACTGCCTACAATAGACTCACTACAATAGACTCACTACAATAGACTGACTACAATAGACTCACTACAATAGACTCACTACAATAGACTACAATAGACTCACTACAATAGACTCACTACAATAGACTGACTACAATAGACTCACTACAATAGACTGACTACAATATACTGACTACAATAGACTGACTACAATAGACTGACTACAATAGACTGACTACAATAGACTACAATAGACTGACTACAATAGACTGACTACAATAGACTCACTACAATAGACTACAATAGACTCACTACAATAGACTCACTACAATAGAATCACTACAATAGACTCACTACAATAGACTCACTACAATAGACTCACTACAATAGACTCACTACAATAGACTCACTACAATAGACTCACAACAATAGAATCACTACAATAGACTCACTACAATAGACTGACTACAATAGACTGACTACAATAGACTGACTACAATAGACTCACTACAATAGACTGACTACAATAGACTGACTACAATAGACTGACTACAATAGACTCACTACAATAGACTGACTACAATAGACTGACTACAATAGACTCACTACAATAGACTGACTACAATAGACTGACTACAATAGACTACAATAGACTGACTACAATAGACTGACTACAATAGACTCACTACAATAGACTCACTACAATAGACTGACTACAATAGACTGACTACAATAGACTGACTACAATAGACTCACTACAATAGACTCACAACAATAGACTCACTACAATAGACTGACTACAATAGACTCACTACAATAGACTGACTACAATAGACTCACTACAATAGACTGACTACAATAGACTGACTACAATAGACTCACTACAATAGACTGACTATAATAGACTGACTACAATAGACTGACTACAATAGACTCACTACAATAGACTCACTACAATAGACTGACTACAATAGACTGACTACAATAGACTGACTACAATAGACTCACTACAATAGACTGACTACAATAGACTGTCTACAATAGACTGACTACAATAGACTCACTACAATAGACTGACTACAATAGACTCACTACAATAGACTGACTACAATAGACTGACTACAATAGACTTCAATAGACTGACTACAATAGACTGACTACAATAGACTGACTACAATAGACACACTACAATAGACTCACTACAATAGACTGACTACAATAGACTGACTACAATAGACTAACTACTATAGACTCACTACAATAGACTGACTACAATAGACTGACTACAATAGACTGACTACAATAGACTCACTACAATAGACTCACTACAATATACTGACTACAATAGACTGACTACAATAGACTGACTACAATAGACTGACTACAATAGACTCACTACAATAGACTCACTACAATAGACTGACTACAATAGACTCACTACAATAGACTGACTACAATAGACTGACTACAATAGACTACAATAGACTGACTACAATAGACTGACTACAATAGACTGACTACAATAGACTCACTACAATAGACTCACTACAATAGACTCACTACAATAGACTCACTACAATAGACTCACTACAATAGACTCACTACAATAGACTCACTACAATAGACTGACTACAATAGACTCACTACAATAGACTCACTACAATAGACTCACTACAATAGACTGACTACAATAGACTGACTACAATAGACTCACTACAATAGACTCACTACAATAGACTCACTACAATAGACTCACTACAATAGACTCACTACAATAGACTCACTACAATAGACTCACTACAATAGACTGACTACAATAGACTGACTACAATAGACTGACTACAATAGACACACTACAATAGACTCACTACAATAGACTGACTACAATAGACTGACTACAATAGACTCACTACAATAGACTGACTACAATAGACTGACTACAATAGACTGACTACAATAGACTCACTACAATAGACTCACTACAATATACTGACTACAATAGACTGACTACAATAGACTGACTACAATAGACTGACTACAATAGACTCACTACAATAGACTCACTACAATAGACTCACTACAATAGACTCACTACAATATACTGACTACAATAGACTGACTACAATAGACTGACTACAATAGACTGACTACAATAGACTCACTACAATAGACTGACTACAATAGACTGACTACAATAGACTGACTACAATAGACTGACTACAATAGACTACAATAGACTGACTACAATAGACTGACTACAATAGACTCACTACAATAGACTGACTACAATAGACTGACTACAATAGACTGACTACAATAGACTCACTACAATAGACTCACTACAATAGACTGACTACAATAGACTGACTACAATAGACTCACTACAATAGACTGACTACAATAGACTGACTACAATAGACTGACTACAATAGACTGACTACAATAGACTACAATAGACTGACTACAATAGACTGACTACAATAGACTCACTACAATAGACTGACTACAATAGACTGACTACAATAGACTGACTACAATAGACTGACTACAATAGACTACAATAGACTGACTACAATAGACTGACTACAATAGACTCACTACAATAGACTCACTACAATAGACTGACTACAATAGACTGACTACAATAGACTGACTACAATAGACTACAATAGACTGACTACAATAGACTGACTACAATAGACTCACTACAATAGACTGACTACAATAGACTCACTACAATAGACTCACTACAATAGACTGACTACAATAGACTCACTACAATAGACTGACTACAATAGACTACAATAGACTGACTATAATAGACTCACTACAATAGACTGACTACAATAGACTGACTACAATAGACTGACTACAATAGACTCACTACAATAGACTCACTACAATAGACTGACTACAATAGACTCACTACAATAGACTCACTACAATAGACTCACTACAATAGACTGACTACAATAGACTCACTACAATAGACTCACTACAATAGACACACTACAATAGACTGACTACAATAGACTGACTACAATAGACTCACTACAATAGACTCACTACAATAGACTGACTACAATAGACTCACTACAATAGACTGACTACAATAGACTGACTACAATAGACTACAATAGACTGACTATAATAGACTCACTACAATAGACTGACTACAATATACTGACTACAATAGACTGACTACAATAGACTCACTACAATAGACTCACTACAATAGACTGACTACAATAGACTCACTACAATAGACTCACTACAATAGACTCACTACAATAGACTGACTACAATAGACTACAATAGACTGACTATAATAGACTCACTACAATAGACTGACTACAATAGACTCACTACAATAGACTCACTACAATAGACTGACTACAATAGACTGACTACAATAGACTCACTACAATAGACTGACTACAATAGACTCACTACAATAGACTCACTACAATAGACTGACTACAATAGACTCACTACAATAGACTGACTACAATAGACTACAATAGACTGACTATAATAGACTCACTACAATAGACTGACTACAATAGACTGACTACAATAGACTCACTACAATAGACTCACTACAATAGACTCACTACAATAGACTGACTACAATAGACTCACTACAATAGACTCACTACAATAGACTCACTACAATAGACTCACTACAATAGACTCACTACAATAGACTGACTACAATAGACACACTACAATAGACTGACTATAATAGACTGACTACAATAGACTCACTACAATAGACTCACTACAATAGACTCACTACAATAGACTCACTACAATAGACTCACTACAATAGACTGACTACAATAGACTACAATAGACTGACTATAATAGACTCACTACAATAGACTGACTACAATAGACTGACTACAATAGACTGACTACAATAGACTCACTACAATAGACTCACTACAATAGACTGACTACAATAGACTCACTACAATAGACTGACTACAATAGACTGACTACAATAGACTACAATAGACTGACTATAATAGACTCACTACAATAGACTGACTACAATAGACTGACTACAATAGACTGACTACAATAGACTCACTACAATAGACTCACTACAATAGACTGACTACAATAGACTCACTACAATAGACTCACTACAATAGACACACTACAATAGACTGACTACAATAGACTGACTACAATAGACTACAATAGACTGACTACAATAGACTGACTACAATAGACTGACTACAATAGACTGACTACAATAGACTCACTACAATAGACTCACTACAATAGACTGACTACAATAGACTCACTACAATAGACTCACTACAATAGACTACAATAGACTCACTACAATAGACTCACTACAATAGACTCACTACAATAGACCACAATAGACTCACTATAATAGACTGACTACAATAGACTGACTACAATAGACTCACTACAATAGACTGACTACAATAGACTCACAACAATAGACTCACTACAATAGACTCACTACAATAGACTGACTACAATAGACTCACTACAATAGACTGACTACAATATACTGACTACAATAGACTGACTACAATAGACTGACTACAATAGACTGACTACAATAGACTACAATAGACTGACTACAATAGACTCACTACAATAGACTACAATAGACTCACTACAATAGACTCACTACAATAGAATCACTACAATAGACTGACTACAATAGACTGACTACAATAGACTGACTACAATAGACTAACTACAATAGACTCACTACAATAGACTCACTACAATATACTGACTACAATAGACTGACTACAATAGACTGACTACAATAGACTGACTATAATAGACTCACTACAATAGACTCACTACAATAGACTCACTACAATAGACTGACTACAATAGACTGACTACAATAGACTCACTACAATAGACTCACTACAATAGACTCACTACAATAGACTCACTACAATAGACTCACTACAATAGACTCACTACAATAGACTCACTACAATAGACTGACTACAATAGACTGACTACAATAGACTCACTACAATAGACTGACTACAATAGACTGACTACAATAGACTGACTACAATAGACTGACTACAATAGACTACAATAGACTGACTACAATAGACTGACTACAATAGACTCACTACAATAGACTGACTACAATAGACTGACTACAATAGACTGACTACAATAGACTCACTACAATAGACTCACTACAATAGACTGACTACAATAGACTGACTACAATAGACTCACTACAATAGACTGACTACAATAGACTGACTACAATAGACTGACTACAATAGACTGACTACAATAGACTACAATAGACTGACTACAATAGACTGACTACAATAGACTACAATAGACTGACTACAATAGACTGACTACAATAGACTGACTACAATAGACTGACTACAATAGACTGACTACAATAGACTACAATAGACTGACTACAATAGACTGACTACAATAGACTCACTACAATAGACTCACTACAATAGACTCACTACAATAGACTGACTACAATAGACTGACTACAATAGACTGACTACAATAGACTACAATAGACTGACTACAATAGACTGACTACAATAGACTCACTACAATAGACTGACTACAATAGACTCACTACAATAGACTCACTACAATAGACTGACTACAATAGACTCACTACAATAGACTGACTACAATAGACTACAATAGACTTACTATAATAGACTCACTACAATAGACTGACTACAATAGACTGACTACAATAGACTGACTACAATAGACTCACTACAATAGACTCACTACAATAGACTGACTACAATAGACTCACTACAATAGACTCACTACAATAGACTACTACAATAGACTGACTACAATAGACTCACTACAATAGACTCACTACAATAGACACACTACAATAGACTGACTACAATAGACTGACTACAATAGACTCACTACAATAGACTCACTACAATAGACTGACTACAATAGACTGACAACAATAGACTGACTACAATAGACTGACTACAATAGACTACAATAGACTGACTATAATAGACTCACTACAATAGACTGACTACAATAGACTGACTACAATAGACTGACTACAATAGACTCACTACAATAGACTCACTACAATAGACTCACTACAATAGACTGACTACAATAGACTCACTACAATAGACTCACTACAATAGACTGACTACAATAGACTACAATAGACTGACTATAATAGACTCACTACAATAGACTGACTACAATAGACTGACTACAATAGACTGACTACAATAGACTCACTACAATAGACTGACTACAATAGACTGACTACAATAGACTCACTACAATAGACTGACTACAATAGACTCACTACAATAGACTCACTACAATAGACTGACTACAATAGACTCACTACAATAGACTGACTACAATAGACTACAATAGACTGACTACAATAGACTCACTACAATAGACTCACTACAATAGACTCACTACAATAGACTCACTACAATAGACTCACTACAATAGACTCACTACAATAGACTCACTACAATAGACTGACTACAATAGACTACAATAGACTGACTACAATAGACTAACTACAATAGACTCACTACAATAGACTCACTACAATAGACTAACTACAATAGACTCACTACAATAGACTCACTACAATAGACTCACTACAATAGACTCACTACAATAGACTCACTACAATAGACTCACTACAATAGACTCACTACAATAGACACACTACAATAGACTGACTACAATAGACTGACTACAATAGACTCACTACAATAGACTCACTACAATAGACTGACTACAATAGACTCACTACAATAGACTGACTACAATAGACTGACTACAATAGACTACAATAGACTGACTATAATAGACTCACTACAATAGACTGACTACAATAGACTGACTACAATAGACTGACTACAATAGACTCACTACAATAGACTCACTACAATAGACTGACTACAATAGACTCACTATAATAGACTGACTACAATAGACTGACTACAATAGACTACAATAGACTACAATAGACTGACTACAATAGACTGACTACAATAGACTACAATAGACTGACTACAATAGACTGACTACAATAGACTGACTACAATAGACTGACTACAATAGACTGACTACAATAGACTACAATAGACTGACTACAATAGACTGACTACAATAGACTCACTACAATAGACTCACTACAATAGACTCACTACAATAGACTGACTACAATAGACTGACTACAATAGACTGACTACAATAGACTACAATAGACTGACTACAATAGACTGACTACAATAGACTCACTACAATAGACTGACTACAATAGACTCACTACAATAGACTCACTACAATAGACTGACTACAATAGACTCACTACAATAGACTCACTACAATAGACTCACTACAATAGACTCACTACAATAGACTGACTACAATAGACTCACTACAATAGACACACTACAATAGACTGACTACAATAGACTGACTACAATAGACTCACTACAATAGACTCACTACAATAGACTGACTACAATAGACTGACAACAATAGACTGACTACAATAGACTGACTACAATAGACTACAATAGACTGACTATAATAGACTCACTACAATAGACTGACTACAATAGACTGACTACAATAGACTGACTACAATAGACTCACTACAATAGACTCACTACAATAGACTCACTACAATAGACTCACTACAATAGACTCACTACAATAGACTCACTACAATAGACTGACTACAATAGACTACAATAGACTGACTATAATAGACTCACTACAATAGACTGACTACAATAGACTGACTACAATAGACTGACTACAATAGACTCACTACAATAGACTGACTACAATAGACTGACTACAATAGACTCACTACAATAGACTGACTACAATAGACTCACTACAATAGACTCACTACAATAGACTGACTACAATAGACTCACTACAATAGACTGACTACAATAGACTACAATAGACTGACTATAATAGACTCACTACAATAGACTGACTACAATAGACTGACTACAATAGACTCACTACAATAGACTCACTACAATAGACTCACTACAATAGACTCACTACAATAGACTCACTACAATAGACTCACTACAATAGACTCACTACAATAGACTCACTACAATAGACTCACTACAATAGACTCACTACAATAGACACACTACAATAGACTGACTACAATAGACTCACTACAATAGACTCACTACAATAGACTCACTACAATAGACTGACTACAATAGACTCACTACAATAGACTGACTACAATAGACTGACTACAATAGACTACAATAGACTGACTATAATAGACTCACTACAATAGACTGACTACAATAGACTGACTACAATAGACTGACTACAATAGACTCACTACAATAGACTCACTACAATAGACTGACTACAATAGACTCACTATAATAGACTGACTACAATAGACTGACTACAATAGACTACAATAGACTACAATAGACTGACTATAATAGACTCACTACAATAGACTGACTACAATAGACTGACTACAATAGACTGACTACAATAGACTCACTACAATAGACTCACTACAATAGACTGACTACAATAGACTCACTACAATATACTCACTACAATAGACACACTACAATAGACTGACTACAATAGACTGACTACAATAGACTCACTACAATAGACTCACTACAATAGACTGACTACAATAGACTCACTACAATAGACTGACTACAATAGACTGACTACAATAGACTGACTACAATAGACTGACTACAATAGACTGACTACAATAGACTGAATACAATAGACTGACTACAATAGACTGACTACAATAGACTGACTACAATAGACTGACTACAATAGACTGACTACAATAGACTCACTACAATAGACTCACTACAATAGACTGACTACAATAGACTGACTACAATAGACTGACTACAATAGACTGACTACAATAGACTGACTACAATAGACTCACTACAATAGACTGACTACAATAGACTGACTATAATAGACTCACTACAATAGACTGACTACAATAGACTGACTACAATAGACTGACTACAATAGACTCACTACAATAGACTCACTACAATAGACTCACTACAATAGACTCACTACAATAGACTGACTACAATAGACTCACTACAATAGACTGACTACAATATACTGACTACAATAGACTGACTACAATAGACTGACTACAATAGACTACAATAGACTGACTACAATAGACTGACTACAATAGACTCACTACAATAGACTGACTACAATAGACTCACTACAATAGACTCACTACAATAGACTGACTACAATAGACTCACTACAATAGACTGACTACAATAGACTACAATAGACTGACTACAATAGACTCACTACAATAGACTCACTACAATAGACTGACTACAATAGACTCACTACAATAGACTCACTACAATAGACTCACTACAATAGACACACTACAATAGACTGACTACAATAGACTGACTACAATAGACTCACTACAATAGACTCACTACAATAGACTCACTACAATAGACTGACTACAATAGACTGACTACAATAGACTGACTACAATAGACTGACTACAATAGACTACAATAGACTGACTATAATAGACTCACTACAATAGACTGACTACAATAGACTGACTACAATAGACTGACTACAATAGACTCACTACAATAGACTCACTACAATAGACTGACTACAATAGACTCACTACAATAGACTGACTACAATAGACTGACTACAATAGACTACAATAGACTGACTATAATAGACTCACTACAATAGACTGACTACAATAGACTGACTACAATAGACTGACTTCAATAGACTCACTACAATAGACTGACTACAATAGACTCACTACAATAGACTCACTACAATAGACTCACTACAATAGACTGACTACAATAGACTCACTACAATAGACTGACTACAATAGACTACAATAGACTGACTATAATAGACTCACTACAATAGACTGACTACAATAGACTGACTACAATAGACTGACTACAATAGACTCACTACAATAGACTCACTACAATAGACTCACTACAATAGACTCACTACAATAGACTCACTACAATAGACTCACTACAATAGACTGACTACAATAGACTACAATAGACTGACTATAATAGACTCACTACAATAGACTGACTACAATAGACTGACTACAATAGACTGACTACAATAGACTCACTACAATAGACTGACTACAATAGACTGACTACAATAGACTCACTACAATAGACTGACTACAATAGACTCACTACAATAGACTCACTACAATAGACTGACTACAATAGACTCACTACAATAGACTGACTACAATAGACTACAATAGACTGACTATAATAGACTCACTACAATAGACTGACTACAATAGACTGACTACAATAGACTCACTACAATAGACTCACTACAATAGACTCACTACAATAGACTCACTACAATAGACTCACTACAATAGACTCACTACAATAGACTCACTACAATAGACTCACTACAATAGACTCACTACAATAGACTCACTACAATAGACACACTACAATAGACTGACTACAATAGACTCACTACAATAGACTCACTACAATAGACTCACTACAATAGACTGACTACAATAGACTCACTACAATAGACTGACTACAATAGACTGACTACAATAGACTACAATAGACTGACTATAATAGACTCACTACAATAGACTGACTACAATAGACTGACTACAATAGACTGACTACAATAGACTCACTACAATAGACTCACTACAATAGACTGACTACAATAGACTCACTATAATAGACTGACTACAATAGACTGACTACAATAGACTACAATAGACTACAATAGACTGACTATAATAGACTCACTACAATAGACTGACTACAATAGACTGACTACAATAGACTGACTACAATAGACTCACTACAATAGACTCACTACAATAGACTGACTACAATAGACTCACTACAATATACTCACTACAATAGACACACTACAATAGACTGACTACAATAGACTGACTACAATAGACTCACTACAATAGACTCACTACAATAGACTGACTACAATAGACTCACTACAATAGACTGACTACAATAGACTGACTACAATAGACTGACTACAATAGACTGACTACAATAGACTGACTACAATAGACTGAATACAATAGACTGACTACAATAGACTGACTACAATAGACTGACTACAATAGACTGACTACAATAGACTGACTACAATAGACTCACTACAATAGACTCACTACAATAGACTGACTACAATAGACTGACTACAATAGACTGACTACAATAGACTGACTACAATAGACTGACTACAATAGACTCACTACAATAGACTGACTACAATAGACTGACTATAATAGACTCACTACAATAGACTGACTACAATAGACTGACTACAATAGACTGACTACAATAGACTCACTACAATAGACTCACTACAATAGACTCACTACAATAGACTCACTACAATAGACTGACTACAATAGACTCACTACAATAGACTGACTACAATATACTGACTACAATAGACTGACTACAATAGACTGACTACAATAGACTACAATAGACTGACTACAATAGACTGACTACAATAGACTCACTACAATAGACTGACTACAATAGACTCACTACAATAGACTCACTACAATAGACTGACTACAATAGACTCACTACAATAGACTGACTACAATAGACTACAATAGACTGACTACAATAGACTCACTACAATAGACTCACTACAATAGACTGACTACAATAGACTCACTACAATAGACTCACTACAATAGACTCACTACAATAGACACACTACAATAGACTGACTACAATAGACTGACTACAATAGACTCACTACAATAGACTCACTACAATAGACTCACTACAATAGACTGACTACAATAGACTGACTACAATAGACTGACTACAATAGACTGACTACAATAGACTACAATAGACTGACTATAATAGACTCACTACAATAGACTGACTACAATAGACTGACTACAATAGACTGACTACAATAGACTCACTACAATAGACTCACTACAATAGACTGACTACAATAGACTCACTACAATAGACTGACTACAATAGACTGACTACAATAGACTACAATAGACTGACTATAATAGACTCACTACAATAGACTGACTACAATAGACTGACTACAATAGACTGACTTCAATAGACTCACTACAATAGACTGACTACAATAGACTCACTACAATAGACTCACTACAATAGACTCACTACAATAGACTGACTACAATAGACTCACTACAATAGACTGACTACAATAGACTACAATAGACTGACTATAATAGACTCACTATAATAGACTGACTACAATAGACTGACTACAATAGACTGACTACAATAGACTCACTACAATAGACTCACTACAATAGACTGACTACAATAGACTCACTACAATAGACTCACTACAATAGACTCACTACAATAGACTGACTATAATAGACTCACTACAATAGACTCACTACAATAGACACACTACAATAGACTGACTACAATAGACTGACTACAATAGACTCACTACAATAGACTCACTACAATAGACTCACTACAATATACTCACTACAATAGACTGACTACAATAGACTGACTACAATAGACTACAATAGACTGACTATAATAGACTCACTACAATAGACTGACTACAATAGACTGACTACAATAGACTGACTACAATAGACTACAATAGACTGACTACAATAGACTCACTACAATAGACTCACTACAATAGACTCACTACAATAGACTACAATAGACTGACTATAATAGACTCACTACAATAGACACACTACAATAGACTGACTACAATAGACTGACTACAATAGACTCACTACAATAGACTCACTACAATAGACTGACTACAATAGACTGACTACAATAGACTGACTACAATAGACTGACTACAATAGACTGACTACAATAGACTGACTACAATAGACTGACTACAATAGACTGACTACAATAGACTGAATACAATAGACTGACTACAATAGACTGACTACAATAGACTGACTACAATAGACTGACTACAATAGACTGACTACAATAGACTCACTACAATAGACTCACTACAATAGACTGACTACAATAGACTGACTACAATAGACTGACTACAATAGACTGACTACAATAGACTGACTACAATAGACTCACTACAATAGACTGACTACAATAGACTGACTATAATAGACTCACTACAATAGACTGACTACAATAGACTGACTACAATAGACTGACTACAATAGACTCACTACAATAGACTCACTACAATAGACTGACTACAATAGACTCACTACAATAGACTGACTACAATAGACTCACTACAATAGACTGACTACAATATACTGACTACAATAGACTGACTACAATAGACTGACTACAATAGACTGACTACAATAGACTCACTACAATAGACTCACTACAATAGACTCACTACAATAGACTCACTACAATAGACTCACTACAATAGACTCACTACAATAGACTCACTACAATAGACTCACTACAATAGACTGACTACAATAGACTCACTACAATAGACTCACTACAATAGACTCACTACAATAGACTGACTACAATAGACTGACTACAATAGACTAACTACAATAGACTCACTACAATAGACTCACTACAATAGACTGACTACAATAGTCTCACTACAATAGACTCACTACAATAGACTAACTACAATAGACTGACTACAATAGACTGACTACAATAGACTCACTACAATAGACTGACTACAATAGACTGACTACAATAGACTGACTACAATAGACTGACTACAATAGACTGACTACAATAGACTACAATAGACTAACTACAATAGACTCACTACAATAGACTCACTACAATAGACTGACTACAATAGACTGACTACAATAGACTCACTACAATAGACTGACTACAATAGACTCACTACAATAGACTGACTACAATAGACTGACTACAATAGACTGACTACAATAGACTCACTACAATAGACTAACTACAATAGACTGACTACAATAGACTGACTACAATAGACTAACTACAATAGACTGACTACAATAGACTGACTACAATAGACTGACTACAATAGACTGACTACAATAGACTACAATAGACTAACTACAATAGACTCACTACAATAGACTCACTACAATAGACTCACTACAATAGACTGACTACAATAGACTGACTACAATAGACTCACTACAATAGACTCACTACAATAGACTCACTACAATAGACTCACTACAATAGACTGACTACAATAGACTCACTACAATAGACTGACTACAATATACTGACTACAATAGACTGACTACAATAGACTGACTAAAATAGACTACAATAGACACACTACAATAGACTGACTACAATAGACTGACTACAATAGACTCACTACAATAGACTCACTACAATAGACTCACTACAATAGACTCACTACAATAGACTCACTACAATAGACTGACTACAATAGACTACAATAGACTGACTATAATAGACTCACTACAATAGACTGACTACAATAGACTGACTACAATAGACTGACTACAATAGACTCACTACAATAGACTCACTACAATAGACTGACTACAATAGACTCACTACAATAGACTGACTACAATAGACTGACTACAATAGACTGACTACAATAGACTGACTATAATAGACTCACTACAATAGACTGACTACAATAGACTGACTACAATAGACTGACTACAATAGACTCACTACAATAGACTGACTACAATAGACTGACTACAATAGACTCACTACAATAGACTGACTACAATAGACTCACTACAATAGACTCACTACAATAGACTGACTACAATAGACTCACTACAATAGACTGACTACAATAGACTACA
Organism: Osedax fenrisi; assembly: GCA_964019155.1. Taxonomy (NCBI): domain Eukaryota; kingdom Metazoa; phylum Annelida; class Polychaeta; order Sabellida; family Siboglinidae; genus Osedax; species Osedax fenrisi. The sequence continues at coordinate 102,946,278 of OZ025239.1, forward strand.
ATAGACTGACTATAATAGACTCACTACAATAGACTGACTACAATAGACTGACTACAATAGACTGACTACAATAGACTCACTACAATAGACTCACTACAATAGACTGACTACAATAGACTCACTACAATAGACTCACTACAATAGACTCACTACAATAGACTGACTATAATAGACTCACTACAATAGACTCACTACAATAGACACACTACAATAGACTGACTACAATAGACTGACTACAATAGACTCACTACAATAGACTCACTACAATAGACTGACTACAATATACTCACTACAATAGACTGACTACAATAGACTGACTACAATAGACTACAATAGACTGACTATAATAGACTCACTACAATAGACTGACTACAATAGACTGACTACAATAGACTGACTACAATAGACTGACTACAATAGACTGACTACAATAGACTGACTACAATAGACTACAATAGACTGACTATAATAGACTCACTACAATAGACTGACTACAATAGACTGACTACAATAGACTGACTACAATAGACTCACTACAATAGACTCACTACAATAGACTGACTACAATAGACTCACTACAATAGACTCACTACAATAGACACACTACAATAGACTGACTACAATAGACTGACTACAATAGACTCACTACAATAGACTCACTACAATAGACTGACTACAATAGACTCACTACAATAGACTGACTACAATAGACTGACTACAATAGACTGACTACAATAGACTGACTACAATAGACTGACTACAATAGACTGACTACAATAGACTGAATACAATAGACTGACTACAATAGACTGACTACAATAGACTGACTACAATAGACTGACTACAATAGACTCACTACAATAGACTCACTACAATAGACTCACTACAATAGACTGACTACAATAGACTGACTACAATAGACTGACTACAATAGACTGACTACAATAGACTGACTACAATAGACTCACTACAATAGACTGACTACAATAGACTGACTATAATAGACTCACTACAATAGACTGACTACAATAGACTGACTACAATAGACTGACTACAATAGACTCACTACAATAGACTCACTACAATAGACTGACTACAATAGACTCACTACAATAGACTGACTACAATAGACTCACTACAATAGACTGACTACAATAGACTCACTACAATAGACTGACTACAATAGACTGACTAATATAGACTACAATAGACTGACTATAATAGACTCACTACAATAGACTGACTACAATAGACTGACTACAATAGACTGACTACAATAGACTCACTACAATAGACTCACTACAATAGACTCACTACAATAAACTCACTACAATAGACTCACTACAATAGACACACTACAATAGACTGACTACAATAGACTGACTACAATAGACTCACTACAATAGACTCACTACAATAGACTGACTACAATAGACTGACTACAATAGACTGACTACAATAGACTGACTACAATAGACTGACTACAATAGACTGACTACAATAGACTGACTACAATAGACTGACTACAATAGACTGACTACAATAGACTGACTACAATAGACTGACTACAATAGACTGACTACAATAGACTCACTACAATAGACTGACTACAATAGACTGACTACAATAGACTGACTACAATAGACTGACTACAATAGACTGACTACAATAGACTGACTACAATAGACTCACTACAATAGACTGACTACAATAGACTCACTACAATAGACTCACTACAATAGACTCACTACAATAGACTCACTACAATAGACTCACTACAATAGACTCACTACAATAGACTCACTACAATAGACTCACTACAATAGACTGACTACAATAGACTCACTACAATAGACTAACTACAATAGACTCACTACAATAGACTCACTACAATAGACTGACTACAATAGACTGACTACAATAGACTCACTACAATAGACTAACTACAATAGACTGACTACAATAGACTGACTACAATAGACTGACTACAATAGACTGACTACAATAGACTGACTACAATAGACTGACTACAATAGACTGACTACAATAGACTCACTACAATAGACTGACTACAATAGACTGACTACAATAGACTGACTACAATAGACTGACTACAATAGACTGACTACAATAGACTACAATAGACTAACTACAATAGACTCACTACAATAGACTCACTACAATAGACTGACTACAATAGACTGACTACAATAGACTCACTACAATAGACTGACTACAATAGACTCACTACAATAGACTGACTACAATAGACTGACTACAATAGACTCACTACAATAGACTACAATAGACTGACTACAATAGACTGACTACAATAGACTGACTACAATAGACTGACTACAATAGACTGACTACAATAGACTACAATAGACTGACTACAATAGACTCACTACAATAGACTGACTACAATAGACTGACTACAATAGACTCACTACAATAGACTGACTACAATAGACTGACTACAATAGACTACAATAGACTGACTATAATAGACTCACTACAATAGACTGACTACAATAGACTGACTACAATAGACTGACTACAATAGACTCACTACAATAGACTCACTACAATAGACTGACTACAATAGACTCACTACAATAGACTGACTACAATAGACTCACTACAATAGACTGACTACAATAGACTCACTACAATAGACTGACTACAATAGACTGACTAATATAGACTACAATAGACTGACTATAATAGACTCACTACAATAGACTGACTACAATAGACTGACTACAATAGACTGACTACAATAGACTCACTACAATAGACTCACTACAATAGACTCACTACAATAAACTCACTACAATAGACTCACTACAATAGACACACTACAATAGACTGACTACAATAGACTGACTACAATAGACTCACTACAATAGACTCACTACAATAGACTGACTACAATAGACTCACTACAATAGACTGACTACAATAGACTGACTACAATAGACTGACTACAATAGACTGACTACAATAGACTGACTACAATAGACTGACTACAATAGACTGACTACAATAGACTGACTACAATAGACTGACTACAATAGACTGACTACAATAGACTCACTACAATAGACTGACTACAATAGACTGACTACAATAGACTGACTACAATAGACTGACTACAATAGACTGACTACAATAGACTGACTACAATAGACTCACTACAATAGACTGACTACAATAGACTCACTACAATAGACTCACTACAATAGACTCACTACAATAGACTCACTACAATAGACTCACTACAATAGACTCACTACAATAGACTCACTACAATAGACTCACTACAATAGACTGACTACAATAGACTCACTACAATAGACTAACTACAATAGACTCACTACAATAGACTCACTACAATAGACTGACTACAATAGACTGACTACAATAGACTCACTACAATAGACTAACTACAATAGACTGACTACAATAGACTGACTACAATAGACTGACTACAATAGACTGACTACAATAGACTGACTACAATAGACTGACTACAATAGACTGACTACAATAGACTCACTACAATAGACTGACTACAATAGACTGACTACAATAGACTGACTACAATAGACTGACTACAATAGACTGACTACAATAGACTACAATAGACTAACTACAATAGACTCACTACAATAGACTCACTACAATAGACTGACTACAATAGACTGACTACAATAGACTCACTACAATAGACTCACTACAATAGACTCACTACAATAGACTGACTACAATAGACTGACTACAATAGACTCACTACAATAGACTACAATAGACTGACTACAATAGACTGACTACAATAGACTGACTACAATAGACTGACTACAATAGACTACAATAGACTGACTACAATAGACTCACTACAATAGACTGACTACAATAGACTGACTACAATAGACTCACTACAATAGACTGACTACAATAGACTGACTACAATAGACTACAATAGACTGACTATAATAGACTCACTACAATAGACTGACTACAATAGACTGACTACAATAGACTGACTACAATAGACTCACTACAATAGACTCACTACAATAGACTGACTACAATAGACTCACTACAATAGACTCACTACAATAGACACACTACAATAGACTGACTACAATAGACTGACTACAATAGACTCACTACAATAGACTCACTACAATAGACTGACTACAATAGACTCACTACAATAGACTGACTACAATAGACTGACTACAATAGACTGACTACAATAGACTGACTACAATAGACTGACTACAATAGACTGACTACAATAGACTGAATACAATAGACTGACTACAATAGACTGACTACAATAGACTGACTACAATAGACTGACTACAATAGACTGACTACAATAGACTCACTACAATAGACTCACTACAATAGACTGACTACAATAGACTGACTACAATAGACTGACTACAATAGACTGACTACAATAGACTGACTACAATAGACTCACTACAATAGACTGACTACAATAGACTGACTATAATAGACTCACTACAATAGACTGACTACAATAGACTGACTACAATAGACTCACTACAATAGACTCACTACAATAGACTCACTACAATAGACTGACTACAATAGACTCACTACAATAGACTGACTACAATAGACTCACTACAATAGACTGACTACAATAGACTCACTACAATAGACTGACTACAATAGACTGACTACAATAGACTACAATAGACTGACTATAATAGACTCACTACAATAGACTGACTACAATAGACTGACTACAATAGACTGACTACAATAGACTCACTACAATAGACTCACTACAATAGACTCACTACAATAGACTCACTACAATAGACTCACTACAATAGACACACTACAATAGACTGACTACAATAGACTGACTACAATAGACTCACTACAATAGACTCACTACAATAGACTGACTACAATAGACTCACTACAATAGACTGACTACAATAGACTGACTACAATAGACTGACTACAATAGACTGACTACAATAGACTGACTACAATAGACTGACTACAATAGACTGAATACAATAGACTGACTACAATAGACTGACTACAATAGACTGACTACAATAGACTGACTACAATAGACTGACTACAATAGACTCACTACAATAGACTGACTACAATAGACTGACTACAATAGACTGACTACAATAGACTGACTACAATAGACTGACTACAATAGACTGACTACAATAGACTCACTACAATAGACTGACTACAATAGACTGACTATAATAGACTCACTACAATAGACTGACTACAATAGACTCACTACAATAGACTCACTACAATAGACTCACTACAATAGACTCACTACAATAGACTCACTACAATAGACTCACTACAATAGACTCACTACAATAGACTCACTACAATAGACTCACTACAATAGACTGACTACAATAGACTGACTACAATAGACTAACTACAATAGACTCACTACAATAGACTCACTACAATAGACTGACTACAATAGACTCACTACAATAGACTAACTACAATAGACTGACTACAATAGACTGACTACAATAGACTGACTACAATAGACTGACTACAATAGACTGACTACAATAGACTGACTACAATAGACTGACTACAATAGACTCACTACAATAGACTGACTACAATAGACTGACTACAATAGACTGACTACAATAGACTGACTACAATAGACTGACTACAATAGACTACAATAGACTAACTACAATAGACTCACTACAATAGACTCACTACAATAGACTGACTACAATAGACTGACTACAATAGACTCACTACAATAGACTGACTACAATAGACTCACTACAATAGACTGACTACAATAGACTGACTACAATAGACTCACTACAATAGACTACAATAGACTGACTACAATAGACTGACTACAATAGACTGACTACAATAGACTGACTACAATAGACTGACTACAATAGACTACAATAGACTGACTACAATAGACTCACTACAATAGACTGACTACAATAGACTGACTACAATAGACTGACTACAATAGACTGACTACAATAGACTACAATAGACTAACTACAATAGACTCACTACAATAGACTCACTACAATAGACTCACTACAATAGACTGACTACAATAGACTGACTACAATAGACTCACTACAATAGACTCACTACAATAGACTCACTACAATAGACTCACTACAAAAGACTGACTACAATAGACTGACTACAATAGACTGACTACAATAGACTACAATAGACTGACTACAATATACTGACTACAATAGACTGACTACAATAGACTGACTACAATAGACTCACTAAAATAGACTCACTACAATAGACTGACTACAATAGACTGACTACAATAGACTCACTACATTAGACTGAGTACAAAAGACTGATAGACTAACTACAAGAGACTGACTACAATGCATGCATGACAGTGGTATACTGGATGGCCAGTCAGTTTATACATCGCTACTAGCGATTCGCTAGCAATCCTAGGATACAATGTTAAACTGTCCATCTGTCCAACTGTATAACTGTCCAACTGTATCCACGCTACAAACAGCATACCCATATTATTCTAAAGCGTATTCTATTCATACATCTTTCTATAGTGAATACATTTCTAGGTGGAGGGGTATGTAATGCTGTACTAATCTTGTTATACCCATCTTCTACCACCTCCTCTACCTCTTCATCTACCCCAACCCATCCTCTCCCACTTATCTACCATATCCTCCTCCACCCATCACCATTCGCCGCTAACCCCATCCCTTCAACCCCTCAGGAGTACTACAACATCGGCAGCCACCACCTATTCCTGTTGATATTCTTCATGGCTCACGTGGTGGCCATGTCCTCCACCATATACAACCCGTTCCTGTACGCGTGGATGAACGAGTGTTTCCGGTCGGAGTTCCGGTCCATAGTGCCGTGCCTGTTCCGCAGCTCCGCAACCGGGGGTCACGGCGCTACCGGAAGTACGTCGGTGGTCACGAGAACGGCGTGCGAACAGCCGCCCGAAACAACTATCCTCGAAGCGAACTCGAAATGCGGCGGCGTAGTCAGCGCGTCCGGGGGCGTGGTTACCGCCGCAGAGGGCGTGTCTAATAGCGGCGGAGCTCAGACATCTCGTCATAGAGCCGAATCGATGGCGACCGTGACGGTGTTCCAGGAGGAGGACGCCGAAGACGATGACGACGACGACGGAGGGGCGGGGGGCATGGACGCCGACTGTAATGGACTCATCGCTAACCTTATCGAAGGTCAAGGTCGAGCGGGAACCGACGCCGATAGCGATAACGGTCAACAGACCGAGATGTCGCTGCTGAATCGAAAAGCGGAAGTGTGACCGGGGCGACACGTGCGTGATGTGCATATATCATTATCGTGTCCTTATCGTGTCCTTATCGTGTCCTTGTCACGTGTTCTTCTCGTATCCTCGTCACGTGCCATATATGGGCCTACAAACAATCGAACGTATTGGTTATCTACGTTACGTTGCGTTCATCTCCATCACGTGGTGTGTAATCATATCCTATTGTTGTGCTACCTGACTGGTCACGTGGTATTTTCACGTGGACCATGTGCTATCGCCGTATCCTACGACACACATTTTATATATATACATATGTGTGTGCGCGAACACGTGAGTGTATGTGAGTGTGTATGTGTATGCGTTTATTATATAGGTTCATCATATAGGATGTAAAATCTATATTAATAATATTAATATATATATATATATATATATATATATATATATATATATATATATGTATATATATATATATATCGTTAGCACATAATATACGTTATTAAAACACGTGTGTCTCTATTATTCCATGACAGTTATGTGCCCCTCGTAACCCTCTCTCCTCCACCCTCTCCACCTCCCCCTCCTCCTCATGCTCCCCGTGTATTTACTCCTCCTCTGTTATCGTCATACCCTACATAGTAACTCTCTCCTCTCTCTCCCCTCTCTCTCTCGCTCTCTCTCTCTCTCTCTCTGGTAGTAAACAAATATGTTACGTAATGTCACGTCACCTGATCAACTGCTATTCAATGTCGTGTCCTCCTCCTTCTCCTCGTCAAGGACGCATTTCGAACGTTATCTATCATCACTTCTACTACTACTACTACTACTACTACTACGGAACTCCCCCCCCCCTCTCTCTCTCTCTCTCTCTGATACACCTATTATCAAGGTCACGTCCTTGCTATTACTATAAGAGATATTACGTCATCTCGTTTTATAACATTTCATGTATATTTCACGATTATTCTACATTTATTTTTATTTTAGTAAAAATAAGTATTCAAATACATACATTATTATATAAAATTATATATATATATATATATATATATATATATATTTATATACATTTTGGTGTATATATTATTCTTTAATTCATTCATCAACAACTATATATATATATATATAATAGAAATAAAATTCGTATTTACAACCCCTCAACACATCATTGTTAACAGCTATACACACGCGGCTATATACAGTGTAGACAACATACACTGCCGGTATCCAGCATGCCTAGAGACTATAGCTATACCTATTAGAGGTTGGGAAATGGATCTCTAGTCAACGAGAATGTTCGCTTATATTATTGGCCACATATATATATATATATATATATATATTTAGAGAGGCCTACTGCATTCCAGTATCACATCTCCTCCTAATTAGTTATACGATCAACAATGTAATTACACAACCTAATGATACCATAATCATACCATAATCTACATATATATTAAAAAAAAATATTAAAGCGATTAAATTTTTGTTTTCGTAGTCGTCGTCGTCGTCGTCACTTGACATTTTTTTGCGAGCGAGCGCAGCGAGTCATCGCGACGAATTTTCGATATTTTTCGACAAAAATAATATATAGGTAATCTATAGATAATAAAACCGTAATAATATATGTATATAATTACCATATAATTAGCGAGTAATGGGTATATATTATACGGTTATAATTATATATATTTTATATATTTATATATTTGTTTATTTTATTTATTGATCGAGGATATTTAAAAAAAATTAAAATTTTTTAAATTCGCTATGGCGAGGATAGGTAAGCGAGTCTATATCGCGTATACGGACGACATAAAATACGTTATATACGCATTTTTTTCGCGCGATACTAATATTACCCGAACCCTAATAATACTAGATTTCGTTTATACTTGATTTCGAGTTTATAATAATTATTTCCTATCTCCGCCATGTAAAAATAAATTTGTCAAAATATACAATGATGTAAAAAATAAAAATCCACGATAATGATTCGATTTCAAAAATGTTAAATGTGTTAAATAGATAATTAAAATAGAATATTATGTTATAAATTATAACTTATAATATTTAATATTCTTCGAGCTATGGCCGAAATAGTGAAAAATACGTGATTTTTGAGGGTTAAATTTGACCGACTTCCGGTAATGCGTTCGCTTCGATTATGATTTCAACGGATGCGGAGTACGAAAGTTCTTAAAATAAATTGAGAAAAACCATTCATACATGAATAATTGGGTGTCCAGCTCGGTTTCAATTTTTCACCAAATTTCATCATACGGTCAAGAATGGTCAAGAAAAAAATGTGAAATTTATATTTTAAAAAAATGCTAATTTCTATTCTATAATGTTAACGGTAATGAGTAGATATAAATGTAGCCATCCGATATGCATTTACTATGATTATTTGCCACATAAATGGCTTTACAAAAGTACATTTCCTATCTCCACCATGTAAAAATTTGTATTTATTATAATTTTAACATGTAAAAATTCAAAATATATAATAATAATTCGATTTTAATACTTTTAACTGTATCGAATAAATTATTAAAATACATTATCGTGTTATACATATAGATTACTATATGTAATAAATTATTTCGATAAACAATATACAACTTAAGCTGGAACGTGATAGTAAGTTAGGTTGGGTTAATTTTAAATTTTTGGTGGTTTTTTTTAGCTGCATTACTTCCCGAGTGAACCTATAAATATATATTTGTATGGTTGTGGTTAGGTTGGGTTGAGTTTTAATTGTTGGTTGTTTTTTTTAGCTGCATTACTTCCCGAGTTAACCTATAAAAAGTATATTTTCACGGTTGTGGTTAGGTTGAGTTAAGTTTTAATTTTTGGTAGTTTTTTTTAGTTGCATTATTGGTTTGGGTTTGGGTTGGGTTTGGGTTTGGGTTTGGGTTGGGTTTGGGTTTTAGTTTATGTTTGGGTTTGGGTTTGGGTTTAGGTGGGTTGGGTTGGGTTTGGGTTGGGTTAAGTTTTAATTTTGGTAGGTTTTTTTTAGCTGCATTACTTCCCGAGTTTGCCTATAAAAGTAGATTTTCACGGTTGTGGTTAGGTTGGGTTAAGTTTTAATTTTTGGTGGTTTTTTTTAGCTGCATTACTTCCCGAGTTTACTTCTCGGGTTTGGGTTTGGGTTTGGGTTTGGGTTGGGTTTGGGTTTGGGTTTGGGTTTGGGTTTGGGTTTGGGTTGGGTTTGGGTTTTGGTTTGGGTTTTGGTTTGGTTGGGTTTGGCTTGGGTTAAGTTTTAATTTTGGTAGGTTTTTTTTAGCTACATTACTTCCCGAGTGAACCTATAAAAGTATATTTGACGGTTGTGGTTAGGTTGGGTTAAGTTTTAATTTTTGGAGGTTTTTTTTAGATGCATTACTTCCCGTGTTTACTTCCCGGTTTTGGGTTTGGGTTGGGTTTGGGTTGAGTTTGGGTTTGGGTTTGGGTTGGGTTTGGGTTTTGGTTTGGGTTTGGGTTTGGGTTTGGGTTTAGGTGGGTTGGGTTGGGTTTGGGTTGGGTTAAGTTTTAATTTTGGTAGGTTTTTTTTAGCTGCATTACTTCCCGAGTATGCCTATAAAAGTAGATTTTCACGGTTGTGGTTAGATTAGGTTAAGTTTTAATTGTTGGTGGTTTTTTTTAGCTGCCTTACTTCCCGAGTTTACTTCCCGGGTTTGGGTTTGGGTTGGGTTTGGGTTTGGGTTTGGGTTGGGTTTGGGTTTTGGTTTATGTTTGGGTTTGGGTTTGGGTTTAGGTGGGTTGGGTTGGGTTTGGGTTGGGTTAAGTTTTAATTTTGGTAGGTTTTTTTTTAGCTGCATTACTTCCCGAGTTTGCCTATAAAAGTAGATTTTCACGGTTGTGGTTAGGTTGGGTTAAGTTTTAATTTTTGGTGGTTTTTTTTAGCTGCATTACTTCCCGAGTTTACTTCTCGGGTTTGGGTTTGGGTTTGGGTTTGGGTTGGGTTTGGGTTTGGGTTTGGGTTTGGGTTGGGTTTGGGTTTTGGTTTGGGTTTGGGTTTGGTTGGGTTTGGCTTGGGTTAAGTTTTAATTTTGGTAGGTTTTTTTTAGCTGCATTACTTCCCGAGTGAACCTATAAAAGTATATTTGACGGTTGTGGTTAGGTTGGGTTAAGTTTTAATTTTTGGAGGTTTTTTTTAGATGCATTACTTCCCGTGTTTACTTCCCGGTTTTGGGTTTGGGTTGGGTTTGGGTTGAGTTTGGGTTTGGGTTTGGGTTGGGTTTGGGTTTTGGTTTGGGTTTGGGTTTGGGTTTGGGTTTAGGTGGGTTGGGTTGGGTTTGGGTTGGGTTAAGTTTTAATTTTGGTAGGTTTTTTTAGCTGCATTACTTCCCGAGTTTGCCTATAAAAGTAGATTTTCACGGTTGTTGTTAGGTTGGGTTAAGTTTTAATTTTTGGTGGTTTTTTAGTAATAAAGTAGTTACTTTTTAGTAATAATAAATTAGTTACATTATAGTTAAAAAGTAGTTACATTTTACTAATAAAGTAGTTATTACTTTTAGTAATAAAGTAGTTACATTTTAGTAATAAAGTAGTTACTTTTTAGTAATAAAGTAGTTACTTTTTAGTAATAAAGTAGTTACTTTTTAGTAATACAATTTAGTTCTTTTAGTAATAAAGTTTATTTCTTTTAGTAATAAAGTTTATTTCTTTTAGTAATAAAGTTTAGTTCTTTTGTAATAAAGTTTTTACAGTAATGTTGCTTTAGTAAAAAAGTAACCACTCAAGGAGCGTTAGCCCTTGATCCGGGAAAAAAGTAACCTAGTCATACTATAATAACAATACGACAACAATATACGGTAAATAAACCACCAGCCACGGTACACTATCTATCCACCTCTCTCTCTCTCTCCTAGATTACTCTCGATCTACTCTCACGATATTGACCCCTTGACCTAACTTTCTACGAGCAACGCGCGTTACACACGATAAGAGCACTCCGATCCTATAATTGTGTTAGTGGTTCGTTAAAAAACGTGACTCACCTGCGATCGATACCTCGGGCCTCGAGCAGCGGCGGCTACACAAACAATAATAACGATATCCTGGCGGCGGGCGATATCTGAACTAAGAATATTCTCATCGATTATGGACATGATAATTCGAATTAGAATCGCGATTTACACACACGAAGAAAATATTATAAATTGTATATCTCGTAAACTTTATTTTAGCCTTGGACTATATGATATTAAGAGTTGCCTACAGTAATGTATATACACACCTATCAATAAGTAATGGATATAAACAGATATTCATACCCACCTTTAAATACTACTAAAGTATACTACTACTACTACTACTACTACTACTACTATTACTACTACTGCTACTACTACTACTACTACTACTACTACTACCACCCCCACTACTACTACTACTACTATTACTACTACTACTACTATTATTACTACTACTACTACTACCACCCCCACTACTACTACTACTACTACTACTACTACTACTAATACTACTACCACCACTACTACTACTACTACTACTACTAATACTACTACTACTAATACTACTACTACTACTACTACTACTACTATTACTACTACTGCTACTACTACTACTATTACTACTATTACTACTACTACTACTACCACTACCACTAATACTAATAATACTACTACTACTACTATTACTACTACTACTACTGAAAATAATACTAATAATAATAATACTACTACTACTACTACTACCACTACTACTAATACTAATATTACTACTATTACTACTACTACTACCACCACCACTAATACTACTACTAGGGGCGTCATAAAGGGGGATATGTCCCCATAAGGGGGGATGTGGGGGGGACATGTCCTTTTAAAAGTGGGGGGTATATTATATATAATATCCCCCCCACTTTTAAGATCTAAATATTATTTAATTCATTATAAATATTATATTTCTGCTCTTTATAGTCTTTGTAGTATCATTATATCCAACATTGACTTGTATTGTGCCAAGACCTCCTATAACCTCGGGGTGTATATAACCTATAGGAGGTCTTGATTGTGCAACCCAATACAAGTCAATCATATTAAGCCCTCTATTCTCATTTACTTTTTCTACTTATCTATTATAATTTAAGTAGAAAAAGTAAATTAGAATAGAGAGCTTATAAGCTTATATTATAATATGATTGACTTGTATTGGGTTGCACACTATATATATATATATACTTACTTTTACTTTTAATCCCGTGACTCGGAAATCTAGAAGGAATAAACATACTTGACTTTGAAACATATTTCTCCATCCGTTTCGGTAATGTACAACATTTATCAAATCATTAATATTCATCTTTGTCCACTCTGTAATGTTATCAATTCATTATTTTTTCGGGCGTCCTCGTTTACGTATTCCTTCAAACATACATTGCATTATAGTTTTGCAGAAGCCATCGTGTATGGATATTTATCCATACCATTTTAGCCTGCGTCGTTTAATCGTTTTTAGGAGAAGTTCGTAGTTGCCGATTATGGAAATTTGTTAGTTTTTATAATACAAGTGAACGATAAAAATTTTACTTTAAATTAAATTTGAATGTTCCATATGATGTATGTAGAAGTACCATATCCGATGTTGCAAGTGCTAATCTTACTTTAATTTTTGTTTTTACAAGATCCATCTTTTGAGAGGGTTGAGCTTAGGTAACAGAACGTATTCACTTCCTCTAGTTTATTCCCAAAAAAGTGGTATTTGCATGTATTACTATTCACCATGAGTCATGGTCCATGACCTACTTGTTTCTGCACTAAACTCCATACATTATCTATTGTAACTATTATCCAGTAAATTGTATAGTTCTTGAAGTTCGTCTTTTAAAAGATAGATATCGTCTGAAAACTTTAAATTCCATAATAGCATTCCACGGATTGATATTTATGACGAGTATACTCGTATAACTATAGTTATACTTTATTTCGGCCATAATTTCCTCAAAAAATACATTAAAGAGTATTGGTGACAGTAGACAACCTTGTCTCACTCCAACTGTAGTTTTGAAAAGTTTACCTTGAGTATTATTGATCAGAACTACACTAGTAGATATATGAGATATATTATCTCATATAGTGCTTTGAACTTAACAATGATTTCATTCTGGATTCAAAAATGATGCAGTGCGGACTATAATCCATCATGATATATTCTATAAAATGCCTTCTTAAAATCTATGAAGTTATGGAATAGATTATTTTGGCTGTTCAGATGTTTATCAATGAGATTTCTCCAGTTGATCAACTATTCGAATACCTGCTCCACTGTGCAGTATCCGACTCCTAGTTGAATAATTGCGGTACTACTCAATACATTAGTATCAGGGTTTATCATATGATTATATAGATCAGTATATATACTATATATGTTATAATATTCTGTCCATCGATTAAGAATCTTCGTTTTATCAGCTAATGGTTTTCCATTAGTATCTTCAATTACTTATGTGCTTCATGTTAATGTCTTTGTGAGGGTGCACAGTGTCAAGACCTCCTATAACCTCGGTTATAGGAGGTTATAGCAAGACCTCCTATAACCTCAGGTTATAGGAGGTCTTGGTTATAGGAGGTCTTGACAGTGTTTGGTATGCTCGTTTAGTATTTTTCCATATTTCACGTCGTCATCGATGTATTTAGATCCAATTATCTCTTGCAGTTTGTATTGCTTTCCGAATAGTAGAATTTAGTTGTCTATAATGGCTGTGTAGTTCTGACTGTTGTTTCTTTTTGGACTTTAGTGATCTTCTCTCATCGCATAAATCGAGTATATCATCAGTGATCCAAGGTTGTTTTTTTTTGCTTCGATACTTTCCTATTATTTCTGATGCAGTGTTTATTATTATTTGTTCAAACTTTGTGTATATATTAGTATACTAATAATACTATAGTATCGCAATGTATATATAAATTATTTAATTTCTCATCTAGCTTACTTGAGTAAAGCTTGGAAATATTAGGATTTATTAGTCTGTTAGTATTAAAGCGTACTCGTTTTATTTTTTGGCGTTTGTTTGATCGTAGTTTGAGTCTTAAATTGCACAAAACTAGATCATGATCACTGTTGATATCAGCACCCGGATAAGTTATCGTTTAACTTTGAATAATACTCGATATAAATCTTTGTGGAGTTATAACTTTATATTATACTATATTATATAATCTATTTGATTGTACCTACTAGTCCATTGGGTGAATGTCATATTGTGATTATTGAGGTTTTGTGCGGATGTAGTGTATTGACTATAACTAATTTATATTTATCTGCGAATTCTAGTAGTCTTAAGACTTATGACAAATTTGTTATCAATCGTTCATGTCACCTATACCGAATCGTCCAACACATCCATTCCCTTGTGCATGTTTCCCAACTTTGGTTTTCCAGCTTCCTTGTATTATTAAAGTCCTTTTTAGGTGAGTAAGTTATATTTGTATCTATGTTTTCATAAAAAAAACTTCTAATTATTCGTTAGTATGTGTTATTGTAGGAGCTTATAATTGGATAATGGTTATGTTCATGGGGCTTACCTTAATTATTATCGAGATTATTCGACTAGATATAGACGTATACTTGAGATATAGTCATATGTATAGTCATACCTATATATATATATATAAATAAATAGAGAACAATTTATCATTAGATTTATCTTCTTAGA
Organism: Osedax fenrisi; assembly: GCA_964019155.1. NCBI lineage: Eukaryota > Metazoa > Annelida > Polychaeta > Sabellida > Siboglinidae > Osedax > Osedax fenrisi. The sequence continues at coordinate 102,962,306 of OZ025239.1, forward strand.
AATTATATGGTAATAATTATTGAGTTTGAGATATCCCCCCCCCCCTTTTATCAAGACCTCCTATAACCCCGAGGTATAGGAGGTATTGCTTTTAATCACCCTGCGACGCCCCTAACTACTACTACCTCTACCACTAATACTACTAATACTATTGATATAGCAGTAGTAGTAGTAGTAGTAGTAGTAGTAGTAGTAGTAGTAGTAGTAGTAGTAGTAGTAGTAGTAATAGTAGTAGTAGTAGTAGTAGTAGTAGTAGTAGTAGTAGTAGTAGTAGTAGTAGTAGTAGTAGTAGTAGTAGTAGTAGTAGTAGTAGTAGTAGTAGTAGTAGTAGTAGTAGTAGTAGTAGTAGTAGTAGTAGTAGTAGTAGTAGTATACTACTACCACTAATACTACTATGTGATTAAAAGTTGTGGGGGGGAACATCTCACTCATCAATTATTACCATATAGTTTTCTAAGAAGATAAATATACAATATCACTTGTTCTCTATTTATATATATATATATATTGTATATAGTAGACTTGTATTGGGTTGCACAATAAAAGTCTATGTTGGATATAATATGATACTACAGACTATAAATAGCAAAAATATAATATTCATAAAGAATACAATACTTTTAAAAGTGGGGGGGGGGCATGTCCCCCATCCCCCTTTTATGATGCCCCTAGATATAACATTTATTTTATTAAGTGTATAATATATTCAACAACTTTAAAACAAAATATACATTTTGTAAATGTTTTCCATTTAAAAAACATTTTGTTATTTTAATAATATAAAACATTTACTTGCTAGCGTATTATGTGGTGCTATTCTAGTGGCAAATTTGGAATAACTTTTCTAAAACATTAGATTGGCATTAAATTGAAATATCTCATAAAATGATAACCCATCTACACTATTATATACCTAGGTACAGCTGTTCACATACAATTGCATAACACACATAACTAAATCAACAATTTAGTTTACAATTCTAGAAGTTATACACAAATTATCATATATTATAATATATAAAATTAACCAATACATTATTTTATTCTAGATTGTACTTTATAAAATCTTGTTATGGTATTTATAGTTATAGAAAAGCCAAAGATACACAGTCAATCAATAACTATGAACCCAAATCCAAACCACAATATTAAACATTTTATTTTATTACATTATTTACATACAATTTATTTAAATTTGTCATATAATACACAATTACATATATAATTATTTAATCTGGAGACTATTTTAGAACATTTAATGTTTACTATTTATAATCAATATTAGATAGAAATAATTATTTTTAGATTCGTATTAAATAAATACTTAATAAATAGTTAATATTATTTTCAAATTAAACATTCAAATACATCACAATTTATATACTATTTATGTATATTTATATAAATATATATATATATATAATAATGTGCATAAGTCATCGATATAAAGAAAGTGTATAAGCAATTGACGCACGCAATGCATGTAAAAGATATACACGTGAATGACACTTTTATCGATAAATTAACAAAATGGTATCAGTGATATTGATTGGATATTAGTCATATTATATATGTCAAATATTGAAACAGTAGTCTTTTCGTCGAAATAGATTAAAGTGACTTCTATCTATATCAATGGATTTAAATTATAAATATCAATAAAATCAATAAAATAGTATTATAACTTCAATTTAAATACACAAAATTACGAGGAATGTTGATATTATGTATTTTAAATATATAATTTTATTTTTAGTATCGATAGTATATTAAAATTGGTAGTGATTATCAATATATATATATGATAAATACATATTATTATAAATAAAAAGTAGTGGGCCAGATAGTGGGTTTCGACTGCAGCGCTCGTAGCGGATAGTGACATACACTACATTCAATTGCTTATCCACTTTCTATATATCGATGGCATAAGTATAGAGTATATTGTTTGGAAAATATTAGGTGGTAAAATTATTATTATGATCAACTAATAGAATGAGATTTTTTTATATTGATGCTATTGTAATAAAATATGTATTATTGGAAAGCTTATTAAATTCTATGATACAAGTCATTAATAAACATTAGTTATGATCACAAATTTGATTGCACACATTTATTGTTATTAATTATAATTATTATGAAAAATAGAATTTACTATAACAAGAAATATGTTATACCAATTAAATGTTTACTAAATTAATAATTCAACTATTTCTAAATAATATTATTATTAATAAATATATGCATATATTTGATATTTCAATTGTAATAAATACATAAAATAATATGATTTTAAAATTAATTTTATCTATTTACCAGACATCAATATATTATTAATAGCTACGATATCATTAAATAACCATGTTTCCTACTTGGTTGGGTGAAGTGATATATTACAATTTACATAGGCTTAATAGGCAACCAAGTGTATGGGGCCTTGTTAATAGTATGACAGTTTATTTATATATATATATTATAACTATATTTAATATTTTTAATTGACAGTTTACAAATACATAGTAATAATATAAATATAATCAGGATTAAATTTAAATAGAATAATTTGTATATTTAAAAATGTAATATAATTTTTTAAATTTTAACATAAACAGTAATATATTAAGGATTCTAATTCTAAATTCTAAGAATAATATTTATAATTTGTAATCTTTAATAATATGAATTTTATATTAAATTTAATTGTTCAAACATATATAAGAACCAAGATATTATTTATATATATATATATATATCACTTTTATTGTGAAAAGCAAATAAATATAAAATATACAAAACGACTATACGCTAAATTTGAAATTAATTATATTTATTATTCATTGCGGATATATACAAATATATATATATATATATAAGATTAGCTAATGTCGTGTGATGCGTTTAGATGAAATCGTCCATGTCGTTGTAGTCGTCGTAATTAGAATACATGTCGTCATTCTTAGTGACGTACAGCTTTCCCTTTCCTTTCTTGTTCTTCGGCTTGTTGCTTTGCTGAAACAGACGAGTGTCACAGTTAATATTGATACGTGATAGATACATACATGCATTAATATATGCGGAGTCAATATATTGTGACCATAACATACGTGATTGATATTAAATGAAATAATCATGTATAAAATAGATATAAATAATCGCAAATCTATTGTATTAAACGTTATGTGATATCGGAAATTTGTGAAAACTAGCTTCAATAAGAGTTAGATATTCGCTTTTCTAATGCATATGTGTGAATCTGTTTATTTAAGATAATAAGATAATAAATATATTTTCATATAAATACAATAACAACATATATGTAAGAGATATATCTCTATATCATATAATTTAGTATGATAACAATTAAATAATGTTCTTTAATATGCAAAGCTGAGCATGATCACGATAAAACGACTGTTTAATTTTAGAGAAATATACTACTAATTAATATAAATGTAATTAATAAAATATATAAATTAATACAATAGAAATATGATTCAACGCCTCATAAATGATATTTAAACCAAAGTGAAATAATGTAAAATAATTTATCCCAGCGATAAATTCATTTAGAATAAGAATATTAAATATTTCTTAATAATATCATTTTCAGTAACTAATATTTATAGAAAATTCAATATTTAGTTTATGAAATTATAAATTATTAACAATATTTGTTTAATGCCAATAAAAATAATATATATATATATATATATATATATTTAGGCATATCGCAGTTTAAAATAAAAAGTCATACCTTTTTAAAAATTAAAATTTCAATTTAATATATTATTTAATAATTAAATTAATAATTATAAAACATTATACGATACAAAAATTAACTTTTTTTAAAAATGAATAATTTCAAAATTAAGGGCAAATATTAGAATACAATAATAACAACTCCCCATACAACATAAACAACTTATTTCTTATGTCTTTAAATTCTATAAGAAATTAGAATTATACATACAAATTATATATTGTACATGTAATTAACAACAATTATCTTAGGGGCGACGTATATAGATCTATAATCATTACATTTTTTATAAAATATGAATGAAGATATTTTATGTTTTTATAAATTATGTTTAACTAATAAATAATTATTATTAATTATAAAATAATCAATATTATTAATATTTTAAATTTGACAAATTATAAAATTAAAAAAAAAACAAATTTTGTGTAATTACATATATATTATATATTATAAATTTTATGAAAATTTAAACTAATTTAAATTATTATTCAATGGGTTGATTATGTTTGAATGAGTGAAATTGGTAAACAATAATTATTCTGAGTAAATTTTGTCTAAAGATATACAATAAAATGATGAAAAATATATGAAATATATAATCAGACGATAATTTATAATTTATCACATATGTTATTATGAATAAAGATACACTTGTGAATGCTGATTATTTAAATCTATATACAATATTATTTATTATTGTTTTTAAAATTCAAAAAACGATATTATATTAATTAAATTATGACGATTATTAAATTAAATTAGTTTTTTTTTAAATTATTATTATAATTTATTTAAATGATATATTTTAAAAGTATTTATTTTATAGTTATATCAAAGATTTTCCGAAGGAAAGATATAACACTTACGCGAAATCGTGTAATTCAAATTTGTATACAAAATACCCCAGTGCCACCTATAGCGGGTTACTTTTAGGAACTATGCGTTGTTTATAATGTAAATTCGTATTTAACTATACACTTTTAAAATGTTAAATAATATGCTTTAAATTAATATTTATATGATGAAAACTAAGTGTTCATTACTAATATATAACAAACAAATATGATATGTATGTTTTAAATTCTATAAGTATATATTTAGTAAGTAAAAGCTAATTTATATTGCATGTAATTTAATAGAGCAATGAAAACATTGTTGTATGCAAACAGAGCCGAATCTAAATCTATTTCAGTGATTTCGATACTACTGCTAGTAGCGGTTGGGGATATTACTAAATTACGTTGCATGCATAGGGAGTGTTATATCTTTGCTTCGCAAAATCTTTGGTTATATTTTACGTTAAAACGTTATTTTTATATTATTTTAAAGATATTTAGTATTATAATATTGTATTAAAAAAATGTGAAACTTAATTTTGTTCTCAATTTCAGACACCTACCCTTAATAAAAAATGTAATAGTCATAGTCAGGGATGGGGTCAAATACGTATTTGTATTTGAATAATTATTCAGTGATGTATTTGTATTTGAGTGTCGTATTTGGTGTATTTGATCAAATACAATTTCAAATACACTTTTAAAAATATCTTAATTTAATATAATATACATTATAATAATATATTTATTGAATAATAAAAATTATATAATAGAACAATAATTTTCAAAGAATTTTATGAATACTATATAAATAAATTTATGAATCTATATAGAAAATGTATGTGTTATAAATTATAACTTATAATATCCCAAGCAACCAGTCTATTGTTTAGTTTTTTATTTTATTGATTTTCTTTAGGTAATACATATATTTTAAATAGATTTCAATTAATTATTATGCAATCTGGTATATGGATAAGAATTATTATTTTATATAAAATATGATCATATGATTTAATGTGTTAATATTTGTAATTTATATTTGTATTTGATAAAATGTATTTGTATTTGTATAAAAATGTAATAAATATTTGTATTTGATTCTTTAAGAAAAAATAATTTGTATTTGTATTTGATAAAGTGTATTTGACCCCAACCCTGATCATAGTATTAATATTCATATATATATATATATATATATATATATATATATATATATATATATATATATATATATATATATATATATATATATATATATATATATATATATATCTGTTTATTACTATTATATTATTTCTAATAAAGTAAACATCTATATTAAACAATATATATTCACATATAATGGAAAAATAAAATGTATAACAAAATAATCCTAAAATATAGCATATTTATTTAAAATAGTAATTAAAAATGTTTTTATTATAAAAAGGGCATATACATTTTATAATATATTAAAATAATTTATTAAAAATAGCAATCAATTGAATTTAAAAAAAATTATAATACAAAATTAAATTAAAATAATGCATATATATATATAAATATTGAATAAAACCTTTTCCGCTTTCGTGATTTCACTGGCAATCGACGTAAAAGATGAGCCGAGCTTCTTTATTGTTGTCACGTTTACTATGTGATTAATATCATTCATATATGTATATGTATATATATAGATTTCATCACATATTGGACATTATTGTTATTGAATTATTATTTATAAAGAATATACAAAATTAGCCATCAATTTTTAATATTATATTCATACCTCTAATAATAGTATTAAAGGAATTCATTTATATTAAGGTTAGGTCTAATTCAACAACAATAAAAACATTAATTTGTATTACTTAATAATAATTATTAATATTTTTTTTTAAATACAATGACAAATATAAATAAAAAATATTTTATATAATATGGAAAATAATTGATCGTGTACTTGATTTCATAATATCAAACAAACAAAAACGTATAAAGATATTAACATTTATTATATAAACTATAGGAAATATAAGAAATATACGACTATCATTTTGTATAACATTTTATTTTTTATCACAACATTTAATAAACTTTACATGCGATTTACTCGCAATCATTATATGTAATGCTACCTATAAACATTAAAAAGTTATTCTCATATAATATTATAGCTCTACTATATTAATCTATTATTAATTCTTTATATAAATAACATAATTATGAATAAAATGTTGACACAATATTTTCATATGCAGACGCAACCCTTCCCATTTCTTAATTTAAATATAACGAATTACGCGAATATAAATATTAACAGATATTTTGATAATATTTTTAATTATTGATATAAAATGAATTATAATAACATTTCAATACGAGATCAGTGGTTAGTTTTTCAATGAAATCAGAATAGTGTTCGGAATCCTTGATAAATAAATATACATGATTAATAATACAAAATAATTCTTATAATATATATATATATAGATATAATTAAATAATTGGTATCCGTTATAATTACAGTATTATTATATGTCTATAGTATTTGAGAGAGGTGTAGTAAATATTATCTATATCAATAAAATATTATTTCATTCGAGAAATTCTTTTCGAACAATTATTAATTTATAACATTAATTATTATTCGGTAAAATTAAAATCAATACTATATAATATATATTTTAATAGCATAATTTCAACTAAATATATACATCCTAATCGACCACGGTATATAATATGGTCATGATTCTAATGCATGAATATAATAAGATAATATTTATCATATTAATCATAATATTTAATTACAATCCGAAGGTCGGAGTAACCTTCAAACTCGATATTTTCGTGACCAATAATTCGGTGAATTTAGCGAAATCATCGCTGGTTTCAGCCTTGAAGCCGTCGATCTCGCCGCCACCTCCGCCCGACGCGGGTTCGTCGCTGAGGTCGATACCGAAGGTGTCCGCGGCCAGCATCAGGTCAGACTCTTCCTGTTGTTCCCGCTCGATACGCTTGCGGTTAGACTGCTGCTCGGGAGTCTCTTCTTCACGCTGCGAGTAGTGATTTACGATTAGTTGTGTTTAAAGTTGTATTATTATAATCATATAAATATAATTATATTAATTATATATTATTATAATTAATTATATTTATATTTGTATTTGTATTTATATTTGTATTATGTGTATGTATTCTATCAAATAGAGCATCAAAATATATGTAATTAATAATTAAATAGAACACAAATTGTAGAGTTTTAATAAAGTTAGTCGATACGTGAATGAAAAACATCTTTCCGACAGTTTTTAATATCTATATTTTAAAAATATTATTTCATATAGGAAATATTTTAGATTTTAATAAGAATAATACTTTTTTTAAATTATCAAATAATAACAATAATGAAGTATAGGTCAGCAGTATAAATGGTATTTCAAATATTGAAAATGACATTTTATAAATATTGCGAAGTAATGTTGGTTTACTTTAAAAGTATAGTAATAATACATATATAGTAATATTATTTATTAATGTATATAGACAGATATACTATTAGCATTTATTAATATATTATTAATAATATTACCACTATTTTTAATTGATTATCACTATCTCTCTATCTCTTCTCTCTCTCCCCTCCCCTCTTTCTCTCTCTCTCTCTCGATTTATTCTCTCCTCTCAACTCCTCTATATCTCCCCATCTCTCTATCTGCAAACCTCTAATTCTTCGGCGAGTTTCTCAGCCCTGCGCTTCTCTTCCTTTAGAGCAATCTTCTGTTTCAGCGTTAACTTCTTCACCACAGGAGCTGCTGCTGTGTAAGACCATCAATAACATTAGTTAACATCTCGCTAGTTCATATATATACATTTATATTTATAATCATTTAGAAAAGGTACGTCAATTATCATTCTTAATGTTTCATATTTTAATATGCGAATTGTTATAAGATTTCATATGTTGATAACTCACACTTATTATAGTTTATTTTATTGTAAAGCATCGACGTACACACTCTTCGAATTACAAATTACAAGATGTTGATATCTAATACTATTTAGGTGTGAATTCTCGTGAAATCTACGCATTAAAGTTAATTCACTGCAGACATCACGCGTTGGGACTAGTGATATATATGATGATGCCGAGCAGAGACATTTGGTTATTGATTTCGAGACGAGACTTTTATTTTCGGAAAAAAGTGAGCCCAAGCACAGCTGACACTCTAACTAAACGAGCCCGAGCCGAGTTGAGACTTTATGTAACTTAGACTACATCGATGCTTTAGATTTGAGCATCATTTACTATTATTGCATGACTAGTTGGGATTATGGGAGAGCACGAGTAAGGTAATGTTTACTAGCAGTGATAGTTCAGTGTTTTGATTAGCGTAAACTATTCAACAACGCACTGATGAGCTAGGCTTCGTTTATACACGAGAAAATCGGCTGAATCTTGATGCACGCTGCACGTACTACATCTGCTATACACAGACATGATGCATGTACTACATCTGCTATACACAGACATGATGCATGTACTACATCTGCTATACACAGACACGATGCATCTACTACATCTGCTATACGCAGACATGATGCATGTACTACGACCATTAAGAGAACATGACCAAACGCAAGCACGCATAATAACTAGCGATCATCGAGTGGTTATGTAGTAGTGTAGTAGTTTCTTAAAAAAAATGATCTAATCGCTGCGATAGATCTGCGATGAAGTCGCGCATCGATGCATCGCCATTATTCGTATTGATTAGTCGTGACGTACATTACGCTCGCGCCTCTATTACATAATCACTAGCGTCGATGATGATGTTTGAATTAGTATCTTCCACGATGGTAATACTACTACATCATTTATATTTCATGAGAGTAAACGTACCGGGTATACTAAAGAGGGTTTATTTCACTAGACTGACTAGCCCCGGTATATTATCAGCCTGACTAGCCCCGGTACATTATCAGCCTGACTAGCCCCGGTACATTATATAGATGTGTACTACTGTGTATACAAATTAATGGTAAGCATAACTTAACTTGCAATAAATAATTGTTAACTATCCGCGATATATATCTGTATATCTGTATATCTGTATATATACAGTTACAAGGTATTTTTAAGTACATTTCTTCTGATATTAATATGTTATTGTTATAAATTACAATATATTAATCGTAATTGTATAAATTAGACTGATCGATTCGATATTAATAATTTTAAACTTTAAAAAATCTAATTACAACCTAATAGTTAGTTAGTCTTAACGAATACGTAGCATTGATACTATACAACTGATGATGTGAATATACAACTGATGATGTGAACATACAACTGATGATGTGAATATACAACTGATGATGTGAATATACAACTGATGATGTGAATATACAACTGATGATGTGAACATACAACTGATGATGTGAACATACAACTGATGATGTGAACATACAACTGATGATGTGAACATACAACTGATGATGTGAACATACAACTGATGATGTGAACATACAACTGATGATGTGAATATACAACTGATGATGTGAACATACAACTGATGATGTGAACATACAACTGATGATGTGAACATACAACTGATGATGTGAACATACAACTGATGATGTGAATATACAACTGATGATGTGAACATACAACTGATGATGTGAACATACAACTGATGATGTGAATATACAACTGATGATGTGAATATACAATTGATGATGTGAATATACCAGACAATAACATAGAGATAATAAACATTACGATGACTCATTGTGTGCACAGTAATTACAGTGATCTATTTAATGTCTGTGTTTTTATAGTGAAATAATTAACTATTAACAACCATGTGATATGGTAAATAAGTCTAGTATTTCATCTGCACTCTACGTTTAAGATGTGTATAATTCATAAAGAAATTTATGCGGGAGAAATTAAAATCGAATGCTATAGTATATAGAATGTATTATATTACATAACATAATTAATTGTATCGTAAGCTATGTTCGCACCGGGCCGTTATCCATCCTTATAGCCTGATAGCGGTTGCTATAATGATTCGATTTAAAACATTACTATATGTCGGGCAAATCAAAGATTTAATAGACGATTTATGTATAAACACGCATGCAATAGGCGTACATCAACCTAATTAAATTACAAAATATATTAAATATCTTTTATTTGGGTCGGTGGGATTATTAATCTTAACTGATAAAAATGGCCTAGTTTAAGTTAATTAACTAGACTAGTTAATAAAACAATAATATAATTTTGTAGAATTTAAACATATTATATATATATAAAACATCTACATATACATCTACTCATATAACAATGCTCATTGTTTAAAGTAAACAGTGACACGCTATATTACCACATCAGTAGCACATAGGTCTACTAGTTCACTACCCGATATTGGCTGCCTATAGTTATAGCCGTCAACATGGGGCTGATGTGTCACACGCTATCTGATTATAATGGCCGATATCGGACGGCTGTATTTGTTGGTGCGAACGTCGTAACTTTATACACATTATATTTATTAATAAACATTACTTGTATTTGAATTCTTAGCGTGTTTTTATTAAAATTTTATTAAAATATTTGTTGGATTATTTATTTTCTCGAGTATTTCGATATTTAATTATTTAAATTGTTAAAACTCGTATATAGAAAATAAATTAAAATATATAATAGAATATAAGGACTACAGGTTATAGTTAATAGTTATTAAAGATGGCATTCTCTGTGTAAATCATATAAGGATGATGTTTAGGTAAAGTTAGTATCGTGAGCGTATTTTGATTAAAAATACATTGTAAGATATTACTAACTATATACTATATACTGTAGTATTACTAGTGATCAGTGATCACACATTTACTAGTTAATAGGTAATAGACGTGTATGCATTATATTTACTTTCAACATAGTATAGATTAGTGGATTTATTTACACACAGTCTACTTGTGTTTACATATAGATATACGATATTATAGCCATTAGATAATATTGATATAGGGGTAAAGGGTAAACAAACCAACTGGTATGGCAACTTCTTCCTGTTCATCATCCCAATTATCCTGGATAGAGTAATTTACTATTAATATTATATATATATATATATATATATATATATATATATATATATATATATGGAGACTACCCTCTTAGTGAGAATAAATTACGAGATAATCTCTGGTACTTTCCTTTGAGCAGAAATTTATTTGCTTTTTATGTACTTAATAAACTATATTCAATTCAATTCAATAAATAAATATATATATGAAATTAAATAATGAAAGAATATGATTGTTAATAAAGAATAAACTATTAGATTAATGGATTTAATGGATTTAATGCAATCATAATATATATATATATATATATATATATATATATATATATTATTATCGGTTACCTAATGTGTTCTTTATAGAAATAGCATTTTAATGGCAATATGTTTATATTCAAATATATGTTGAACATTCGAAATAAGTACGGCTATTTAGTAACGTTATCAAATTCATTCAAGGTGATACTCTTCGAAGTGATAATTATTAAATCGCATGCACGCACTAGTTATAGCTCAATCGGAATAGAAACAAATACTACTATTATACTTTACTCGTCGTAAAATCACGCGCTTTTATAACAATCCGGATGCATAGAGGAATCATATCGAATGATAGACTAAACGACTGCCTTCGCGCAAGTATGTCATAGTACAAACAAGTGCCTTCGCGCAAGTAGGCCATTGTACAAACGAGAGCGTCTTCGTCTTCATCCTCTCCGGCCCATTTGTCTGACTTCCGCACCGGTTCAGGCGACTGACTACCCGCATCTGATGTAACAACGATAATGATAGTGATGTTAGGTAATGGCCGACGATGACGACGATGTAATAATGATTATGTAATGTACGATATGTATTATCGATTTTCTATCGTTAAAGTACGACGTCAGTGAGTGAAACACAACTGTGAATCAGTTTGCCCTCGAATCATCGTAAAACTATTTTAAATGAAAATTTAACATTTATATCGATTATATTTGGAGAGTTTTAATTTAATATAAAACATTTGAAATATTCGTATATACAAATAATGGAATAAAATTAAAAAATTATCTATAAATGTATATATTATATCATGATTATAAGCAATTAGCATAATTATATATATTATATATATATATATATATATAATTGTATGACATAATACGAATGAATAATAGAATGAGACTCTCACTATTATGTAATCATCACCTAAATATTATGTATTGAAATCACCCATTATATCTATATATAAGCATGCAATGTGTTATGATAATAGATTTTATTTATATATAGAATATCTGCTATGAAGTGTTATCATATTGGGTACAGTCACTACAACATATATATTCACACTCAATAATATATAGTATAGTAATCGGTAGATAAATTCAAAATTATGTAGAATAACATCACTATCGCGGATATATAATATTTAATTTTGTTATATGAAGTTACATAAGTATACATTATTTTTATATATAAATTAATTTAAATTTACTTTTTAAATACTATTAATTTATGATGAATAATAATTGATGTAAAAAAATTACATTAACGTTTAATTAATGATACAAATATATAAAAATGTAATATATTAATAGTATATTATTAATATTATATTATATATTTATATATATATATACATATCATATTAAAATATACTAAATAAACATACTAAATAGATATATACATATATCTATCAAACAGTATATACACTTTGATAACATATAATAGATGAATGTTTAGGTGAATTTTTACCAAAACTGCCATTGCTACATTTACATGTAAATACAGGTGAGGGTTCTATCACTGAAAGTACTATTTACTAAGAATACCAGTGATTCCGTCGTACAGATTACTAATCACGTGCAAAATCACAATACATATTAATATAAATATTTATTTATAAATGGTAGAATTTACACTCACGAAATCACCAATTTGAACGAGATCACTGGTTTACTAATTGCCAAAATGTATTCGGTATTATGTTTAGATTATATATATATATATATATGCTATCTATTACAATAAATGTTTGTTGAAAAAAATTAATAATTTTTAGCTAACAGAATTTCATTTAATTTTCACTATAAAAATTTATTTAATGTACTAATTGTCTAATTGCAAAAATCTCATGGGTCCCAGTGTAGCGACATTTTGTTTATTTAACATGTAATAGCTAGGAAATATATAGGGTTATTCAAATACGTTTATAATAGAACTGTTCATTAAATTAAGCCAATTTTGTTTGTATCATGTTCACATTATATAAATGCATCTTCGCAAAGAATACATTTTCTAGATATACTATATTTGTAATATATACATGTATAAAATATATATGTAATATAATATTACATATATATTTTTATACATATAACACATTTTTTTTTTTTATTATTTAAAAAATGAATCTAGAATTACTTGAAATATCTTTTTATAATATTGTTCTTTGCAATTATTCATATACATGTATTCTCTATATAACACTAAAAATTATTTAAAAATCTACAATAGTTTTTTCTGTAGCGACTAATGCATACATACCTAGCGTTCAAATTTATCATTGAATAATTGGCGTTTAAAGTTTCATGCCAAATAATATATGTGTAATAAATATGGATAAAAACATGTTTTTAGATTGTTTTAGGATACCATTTTTTCACATATACTAGATTACACATTAAAGAGTAGTTTTATGGAATAATATTTTGTTTATGATAAATTATTACTATTAGAATTTATCGATTATAATTCTAATATGTTACGTACACATGAGATCGATATAGTTTTAGAATGCCTGTTTAATTTCAAGTAGAATCAATATATTATATATATATAATAATATAATCCATCGATATGTTAACTGTTATAGTAACTTATAATTTCTAATAGTAATAATTTAAATTTAATCAAAAATAAAATTTATTAACAAATATTTCATTGTAGTGTTACTATAAAGGATAACATATCGATGACTTATATTATTATACATATATAATATATTGGTTCTACTTGAAATTAAACAGGCATTCTATATCGATCTCATGTGTACGTAACATATTCGAATTAGAATAAAATAATTTAGAAATTATATATATTAAAACTAATAGTAAAAATTGAAATTTAATAAAAAATGTATTAACAAATATTCAATTGTAGATTTACTGTAACGGATAACATATCGATGGCTTATATTATTATACATATATAATATATTGGTTCTACTTGAAATTAAACGAACATTCTAAAACTATATCAATCTCATATGTACGTAACATATTCAAATTAAAATAAAATAATTTCTAATAGTAATAATTTAAATTGAATCAAAAATAAATTTATATATATATATATTATATACACACGTAATACGCGTCGCGTATATGTATTATATATATCTGAACATTTTTATATATATATATATATATATTATATACACGCTAGGGGTGCTGCAACAGGGGGGGACGGGGGGATATGTCCCCCTCACTTTAAAATCTAGGGGGACCTCCTATGTATTGGTCCCCCCCAACTGTTACCACACAATTTATTTTGATTGGTTGGTCCCCCCTACATACACACCATGGTTCCAGAGCCCCTAATACACGTGTATACGTATTAATTATATCTGAATAATCTAATATATGTATGAATATAAATTATATATCACAGCAAAGTCAATAATTCATTTAAAGTCATAACTAATTACTGAATTCAAATAGCCTACAACGAATTCATTGTTTTTAGCACGCAGAATAATTAAACTTCAAGTCTTTGAATATAATTTTGGATGGGGTACGTTGTCCGCACATTGAAAAATGAAATATCCGCACATGGAACGCCCGCAATAATAAAACCCACAACCATATGATTAATCATAATTCGATGAATGGCGAAATGCAGCTCGGCCCAAAAATCCTTTAAGGGCGGGTGGGTGTGGGGGCGGAGTAGTCGTGTTTTTACTATTTTTACCATTTACTCTTCATATTAATTATATCTATATATAGATCAGATCTCGTATCCTCGATACACACATACGACTTGCAACCTAACCACAACCGTAACAATATACTTTTATAGGCTCACTCGAGAAGTAATGCAGCTAAAAAAACCACCAAAAATTAAAACTTAACCCAATTTAACCACAACAGTGTAAATATACATTTATAGGTTAACTCGGGAAGTAATGCAGCTAAAAAAAACACCAACAATTAAAACTTAACCCAACTTAACCACAACCGTGACAATATACTTTTATAGGCTCACTCGAGAAGTAATGCAGCTAAAAAAACCACCAACAATTAAAACTTAACCCAACTTAACCACAACAGTGTAAATATACTTTTATAGGTTAACTCGGGAAGTAATGCAGCTAAAAAAAACACCAACAATTAAAACTTAACCCAACTTAACCACAACCGTGACAATATACTTTTATAGGTTAACTCGGGAAGTAATGCAGCTAAAAAAAATACCAACAATTAAAACTTAACCCAACTTAACCACAACATTGACAATATACTTTTATAGGCTCACTCGAGAAGTAATGCAGCTAAAAAAACCACCAACAATTAAAACTTAACCCAACCTAACCACAACAGTGAAAATATACTTTTATAGGTTAACTCGGGAAGTAATGCAGCTAATGTATATACATAGCTCACGTATACACACCCCGTTGTTTGTATACACGCCTGCATACACATGCATATGTCTTTATACATATATATCTGTATCCCAACACGATACCACGTAGGTATTCTTACATCAGCATATAGCGTATGCCCATATATATACATATACGAATATCCCTACCAAGCTGGGTTTATTCCACACATTGTTATTGTCGACTAATTAACACACGCGTCTCTGGAATGTGAGCGCACGCAATACCGCATTTGTAGTATTACGGGCGTTGCATGTGCGGATATTTCATTTTAATGTGCGGATTCCGTCCAGCTACCATAATTTTCATGTCCTCGAATTGCAAGGCCACAAGCCCCGTACACCAACATACTTCCCCTATATTTTATTTTATTATATTTAAAAAATGTGCCTACTTTGATCATTACATTGATCAAATTGATGCGGAACTATATAAAAATCTGATTTTAATATATTGTTGACTATAAAAGCAATGCCCACTATAAACTTTATAATTTATATTATATAATATATATATATATATATATTTAGATTGCTTTTTAATAACAGTTTGCAGTCCGAAACCGAAAAATGTAAATATATGAAGAAAAAAAGTTGGCGAACATTTTTACCATTCCAATAAATTATACTTATAAAGTTTTCGATAGTAACATATTTAATATGATATTAAATAATAAATAAATAAAATATATTAAAACTATATAATACATATATCTAAACTACTATTTATTTCAAATTAATGACTATTACAAAATAAAAGTATATATAGTAATGAATCGTGTTTAATATTCGTAAATTTATTTCAAATTTCATATTATCGATGACTAAAAGAAAATAAATAATGCAAATAAAATTAAAACGGATAATTATAAAAAAATTATTATGAATACAAATATACACACATATTTAATATAAAAATAACCCCATTCTTCAGATGACATAACTAAATAGATATATAAATATTTTAAATAGCATACGCTAGAATTTAGGTTCAGAACAGGTTTAAAATATGTATTAATAGCAAAGTAGAGAATTGAAATTAAATGTATAATAATACAAAGATAAAAGAAGTGTTCACATATTGACAGCCCAAGTGATTACATCCCCAGATACAAGGCCCAATATTACCGTCGTTCATCGATTTATGATGCATATATTACGTGTAGGCTTACTTACTTGCCTACTTACTCCGAGGCTTTGGTTTAACGATGATCAGATCCTGAAATGTAATTGTAAAAACGGATTTAACCTATAGTTTATAGACAATGGGAGATAATTCCATTAGTATGGAAACATTTAAATTATAACGTGGATGGATCCTCCCTGTTTGAAGCCTACATTATAATTAAATTAGTGAGTAGCATTATATATATATTAATGGTGGAAAGATGAGTCTAAGTATAGATACTATATGATAAGGGGACCATTTTAGTAGTAGGACAATAATTAGTAGAGTAGTGGTCAATGACAACTGATATCAGTTGTCATTGACCACTACTGACCACTACGTAATATCACCAAGTATATTGGTAATTAATGATTATATATATATAAGTAGTCGTGATTAGGGAGCAAGGAATCGGTAAAGTAGTAGTACAAATGTTAAGTATTTTAAAAGATGGTATTTAACAGTTTTGTAAACTACACTATTTTGTGAGTGGAGAAGGAAATAACATAGTCATGTGAAATACCAAATTTAACAAACTAGGATGATCCTAAAGCTCCCTCGAGTAACATCGTAATATAATAGATTACATATATATATATATACGTGTATCTTCATCTAAGATATATATTATTTGTAATTCCCAACCCATCATACAATAGTAGTGTATAGGAATAGAAATAGGCATAGAGAAACTTCGTTCTCTATGGAAATAGGTAGAAAATATATAAAAAATACATATATTTATATATATATAAATCATAGTTAAAGTATTATAATATGAATTAATGCTATTAGTTAGATAACTAGTAAAGTTATTTAAATTATATTAACTGGCATCATTAGTTTATGTTTTATAAATATAATATTAAATTAATAAATCAATGTAATGATATAATATATATTATATTATATAATTTATATATATATATATATATATATAATATATATTATATATATATATATAAAGTATAAGTACTACTTAATAAGTATTCTCAATAATATTTTACTTCCCCTAGTATCCAGATGTAAGAAGAATATATCTGATAATAATAAGAATAATATATACATTTATAAAATATTATATATTGAAACTACAAATTATGTACATATATACAATGTTAGTGCATTTATTTATACAGAATATTTATGAAATGCAGCATTTTCTTGATATTTTGATGTCAATTTAAAAAATAAATTGTATTGGAATAAATGTGAAAATCAATGAAAAAAGTATAAATAACAATACAAATTTATCAATTTAGTGAAAATAATTCATTACAGACTATAGTCTACTACATAGAGAACGAAGTGACTTCGAAGTCACTTCGTTCTCTATGGTCTACTATTTATAGAAATGCAGGATGCAAATAGCAGTCTAGGGAATCTACAGAGTAATTGAAATATAATTGTATTGTAAAATACACAGATAATAATTGGACCTTATTATATATTTGTGATATTAGGATTTAAAGCTAAACATAAATTTATAATGAATAATTACTTCAAAATGTATAAAAGATTATAGAATAGAAAAAATATTTTTTATATAATTAATTTTAGGTATACTACCTACATTATTTTATTAATATCTTCATAAATCTTCATCAATCATAGTGAAATCATTATTATCTAGAAAATATGTATACAAATAGATGCAATAACGGAAAACATGTTAATTATTAAGTAGTGTTAAATACAAAAGTAATTAAGTAACTAATTATAGACATCTAAGTTTAATTATACCTATCCACATCCTATATATATATATATAGATTATAAAATGTAATATTCATACGCACGACGATAATGTTAACAGTTACGATATCGCAGCAACGTTTACACGTGCGCAAACTACTCGGCAATGGTAGCGGCTATAGCTTTAACGTCACCGTCTAATACTGGAGTATAGCTTTACATTCGAATAAGTGAACTACGAACTACGAACGAGGTCAAATGTAAAAGGGGAGTGGTCATATCGAAATACAGATACGTCACCACAACTATTTATATATATATATAGTGTTTATTTTAATGAAACGAAACAAAACGATATAGAAAGAAAAAATACTATAAAAAAGCATAATAAATAAACAACGGATTCGCAGGCTGATTACATCGAGTCTACCGGTGTGTATAACGCGCGAGAATGAGAGCAGCGCGCGTACTATATACAAAGAACGTAGAATCAACTACTATCGTAGGAGGTTTCGGGTTGGTCGGACTCGTATGGGATTGATCGGTTCACACTAGATATATATATATATATGTACTGTAGCGTCGAACATGTTTAGGTGAATCTACTAAGCCGCGGTAACGACTTAATATTAACTTACTAACTATGCGGGTCACGACTATTACGGTAATAGGATACTTACATCAATCACCGTAATCCGATACCTCGTCGTAACTAAGTATACGCGTATGTTGTCGTAGGTAGACACACCCGTACGAGACACGCGGGAGGCTCATTAGTGTGAATATGTTATATAAATAATGTACAATGGGTTATTAATAATGGCCTGATAATAAGTTATGTACGTTTTTATAAGATTTACGAAATTACGCTCTTGTAAGATATCCATACCAAAAAGAAACGAGTTGAAAACAAGACAAATACTATCATTTTCATTCTCTAATTTAATGTTTACATTTAGTTGTGCAAAATACTCGCTCGCATTAATATAAAGAAATATTTATTTCGTAAAAATATGAATTCTATGTATACCTAAATCTTTGTAATACTAAATCATATTTATTTATAGATTTGTCATAAATCATTAATTTCTACTTGATGTAGTACAATATCTTATATTAACAGATATTGAATTTAAATAAACATTTATCTTGTTTTAATATTTTACCTCCCCATATTCCCTAATTGTGAAAATTATACATAAAGACTCGATTGATGTCGCCTTTATATATGAGTTACCTATCAATTATACAGGAATGTTTAGACATTGTAATTATAGACTGTTTTATTGGAAAGTAGATACACAGAATAATATCAATGATAATTATACAAAGATAATTTATAAAGATTAATAATATATATATGTATATATTGTAGTTTTATCATATTTTAAAAAGGAGTATCTTAAAAAGTAAAATAACAAATGTAAGTTAGGTATTTTCATTTTTATGTATAAAATACATATTATTGAATATAAATCTTCTTTCAAGAGTATTTAATTAGTAAATGTACAATTATAACCATGATTATTCAATTTGAATTAAATAAATATTTAATAATAATATTTATTCTATTAATCTCTACTACAGATTTAAAATCTCTTTTATTTAATAAATTATTTAAATATCATTATATAAATAAAAAATAAAATATTGATTTAGCACATTTATTTCGTATATAATTAAATTATACGCGTTCACACACATATATACATATAAATATACATGGTAATATGTACACGAGATTTATAAATTGAACTAGAATAAATAGAATGGTAACATTTTAGATCAACGTTAAACCGATATACATACGTACGTAACGTAACAATGATTCTAAGATGGCCAGGTTGCAATGATTCGTATACGCTACCACGTCGATATAGATACAATATCACATAGATGGTAATTATTCGGATAGATGGATAAGAACGTAGGCCTTACCTAGCCTAGCGATGAGTTAACGTACGTATACGGTAGAGATGATACGCGAGATGGTGGAGGAGGAGTGGAGTGGAGTGGAAGACGTTAATGGAATATTGGCTGCGCGTGTGTGAGGGCGGATGACCTCTACTTCCTCTTTTTAAGTTTGGCGGCGTCTTTGGCTACTTTCTTCGCCTTCTTGGCTTCCTTCAGCGCCGACTGACTCTGCAGGTTCTTGTACAGCTTGTAGAAGAAGGTACCTTTAAATGATGGGATAGATATTAACATAAATCGTAAATCGGTGAATTGCAAACTAATGATTTAAGAGTTTTATTATTTTAAATATTTATATATATTAATCGAACGGGAAATACACAAAATATGTATATATATATATATTGAATATATTAATTATATAATATCTTGAAATGAAATATAATTTTTATTATATATATAAAATTAATTATTTAATTAACTATTTGTTATCTAGAATTTAATAAAAATGTTAAGAAAAATTTATATATAAATTTGATATAGAAGAATTGATAATATAATTGTATTCGTAATTTGAAGAAGTAAAGATCCCCTAATTTATATACTTTATTATTTAAAAATGTATGTTTCTTTAGAAAATAGTGTACCTTTATATTTTCTATAATTTATTTGCTTTAATAAAAAATCAATATCAATATATTGATAATAATTAAAAATAAAATGAAGTTATAAATTATAAAAAATAAAATGAAGTTGTAAAATTATAAAAAATAAAATGAAGTTATAAACTTATAAAAAACTACAAAATTAATAACTATTTCAAAAGTAAATAACAATATGTTCATTAATAATCAATTACTAGATTATTAAAAATAATTCATACTTATTAATAAATTCTAGATATCGATAAATATATAATTGTTCAGAACTATTATTTAGTCTATATTCATATAGTATAAAATAACACATTTTAATTAATTTCCAATTTAATATTATATCAAATATATATATCAGATATGGGTCAAATAAACATTTCAAATACAAACACTTTTTCCACCAAATAACAAAAACACACCCCTTTATAGAATACAAATGAAATGTAATGAAACAAAATACAAATACATGTAATATAGGATGAAATAGTATGGGATTATTGAATTAGGCATTATTAGCTAAGTAATTTGGGAAGACTTTAAATAAGTATTTAATAAAACATTCTCTATAGTAAATTACTATTAGTAATACAATTATTAATAAATGTATGGTTAGATACACTAACTTTAATAACAATATTTAATTGATTAAATCTGTAAATATACAAAATAACACATATTTATTGTATTACATACGATTAATTGTTAAGCTATTTAACACGACGAATCAAACACTATTTCTGATGTGCTAAGTAATCTATTAACTAAATGTATTTTTTTAAATTGTAATTATATAAAATAATAATTCTTTATAAATATACACGTGCGATTTATATACGTAACAACAATAAAGAAATGATACTGTAGTACTGGGAGTGTATGATCTGCCTTCATGAGGTTTTATATTATTTAACATACAACTAACCGAAATACATCTAGCATAAAAACATATTGAATACCACACGATACGAGAGCATACTAGTATTCATGCGATTAAGAATATCTATGTCAAAATATATTACTTTCATATTTGAATACATATTACGTTTATAGTATACATCTCGTACGTCTATGATATTATTAGGTACACATAAAATAAATGTATTACATCATTTACGCCCGTACACATGTATTTATAATATTATTAAACTATTACATAAAGTAATTAGAAATTACTTCTCGTCCTGGGTTAATTTGATTTTCAACTCATATAAAATAAAATACATAATATTATATTCATATTTACCGATCTAATCAAATAAAAATAATGTTTAATATTATTATATTAGCTAATTAGCCTAATAGTATATCTGCCTATACACATTTATTAATAATATTATTTAACAATATTTAAAGTCATTACTTATCTATATTTATAAAATTACCTCTTCGAATATTACTTATACCGCTATATACCGTAATATTTTTATTATTTTGATAAATTTTATTTTTAAACATTATTATTATTATACTTATTAAAACCTAAAAAATGTCCTATATAAAATATAGATATTAAAAAAACTGTTGATTTTTTTGCATTCATAAATGTACTAGTTAGTTAATTTACTAAAGTTGCTAAGTTCTTAAGATCTCTAAGTTCTTAGTAACTATTAATATTCTTTATAAAATGTTCGTTTTATTTAATTAATAATTAAATATATTTTAAGTGTATTTGATAAAATATAACAAATCCAACAAACCAGTGTATTTAAATACAAATATGTATTTGATCCCATCTCTGATATATATAATAATATGAATATTTTTTTTAATAGATACAAGAGGTCGTAGCAGTGAAAAGTCAGCAAGTATAATTAAGTAACCAGATGCGATATGTGCGTCTTCAGATAGGCGAACTCGTTGATGTAATTATAGCTGTTATATTTGGAATTGTAGTCGTGTAACTCTGTTACAGTGTATCTGGTTAGTCACAAGTTTAGTATATTGTGAACTGGGCTGTATAAATCAATTATTAATTTAATATCTACGAAAATTCAATATTATATTGAATATATGAAATAGTATACGTTATAAATGTACATTTTTTATTTAGATCTATTTTATTAACTACCATATAATATATGATATATACATCTTACATATGCATATGTATTATATATATATAAGTATCTATTTATTTACATCAATGAGTGCGCCTTTCTAAAGATGTACATATCGCGCTTAGTTATTTTTAATTAGCCGCCGATTTTACACTATATTGAATATAGTAATCTATTGGAATATAGTATTCCAATAGATTACTAACAAATTAATATATATATATATATATTATATATAATATAAGTAATATAATAATATATGGAGGTTTGGTATATAATATACATGTATATATTTCAAATATTATTAAATAAATAATTTATAGATATTTTGAATACAACAACTTTTGAAAATGTGTACAACATTTTTAACAAAATAAATCAATTAAATTATTTACTCATTGAAATAGCTAACGCCAAACAGATCTTATGAAACTAAAATTAGTATATTTGATAAATTGTAAATTATAATAGAGTAATGTAACTATTAACTCTAATTATGGTTTATTAAATAATGTCAATAGGTAAACAAACTTTAATTGTGTTTATAAAAAATATATCTGTGTTTGGTTAAATATGTAATATAAGTGTAATGAAACATAACAATTTAAGATAAACCAACCTGCTAATGTTATGACAATTATCATAGGTAATATGAATATCATATTATTTATTCCCTCCTTTACGGGGCTTTTGGGGCCTGCTAGTTCAACCATATTTGTATAAATAAAATAAAATTAAATAAATTAAAATAAATAAACAGCTGCCAGGTTGGAAGATTTGAGATGGCAAGCCGAAATGCAATTAGCCAATGGAAATATATCATAGATAATAAATAATCAAAGATCTTAAAATAGGATTCTAAATAAAGATTTCAATAGCTAATAAACATAATTTATGGTTTATTGACATGGTAATAAATATATTTGTATATACTGTATATATAATTGTTTAATTATAATCTATTTTACACTTAATTACCCATATATGCCACACTGACCTGGCTACGATAAATATATCCACATTCCACTTATTTATTTTTAATTTTTTGTTTATATGTAAAATAATTAATTTAATTTATTACTATATATAAGGTATAATATATATCTTATAGCCAGCAAACAGTAATAGCCTCAAATGTTTACATTGTGCTATTATGATGCTATTATGTTGCCATTAAATTTCTATTATGCTGCTATTAATTTGTCATACTATTATGCTGATGTTATGTTGCTATTTAAAGTCTATTATGCTATGATTATGCTGCTATTAATTTTAAAAGTATATTATGCTGCTATTAAAATAATGAGACCAATTATAGCAGCATAATAGACATTTAAATGTTAAATTAATTAATGACAACATAATTACAGCATAATAGCACAATATAAACATTTGAGGCTATTAAATATGATGTTATGTTTCTATTATGAGGCTATTACTATCTGCTGGGTATTTATATATTTCATAGTACATTTTTAATATAATTATAATCAATAATTAAATAGTTACCTATTTCATAAAATGTTATTCATACCTCGGATTCATAATACATCTTATCAATAAAGTATCAAATGTCTCTTACTTATTCATTCAAATTATACTGACTGATATGAACTATAATAAATATGATTTTATTATAAAATCAGTAGATTATGATTAAAATAAGATAAAACTATATAGACTTATTTGTAAAATTATAATTGTTAAATTTGTTATTATAAATCACTCCAATCAACTCACTAATCTATCTAGTTCTATAATATTACTTATAATTAATAACCTAATTAATATCCATATATTTAGCTATAATAGCATATGAAATATGTATTATCTTCTATTAGAAGTACCTTTATTTACATACAACAAAATATGAATTAATTACTATATGAAAAGATGTATCTTCTTATAATTACAGCAACAATTAGAAGATATAAAGAATATTCTTCTATTCTTTTTATTTGAAGATTAATCTTCTTAAATCTTATAAATGTTTCCTGCACTGCTGATTGCTCAGGACTAGGGGCACTGTAAAGATATTGTATGTAGGGGGGACCAATACCTCCTATAACCTCTTGAAAGAGTTTATAGGATGTCTTTTCAATACATAGGAGGGCCCCCTAGATTGTAAAGTAGGGGGGAACATATCCCCCTGTCCCCCCTGTAGCAGCGCCCATACTCGGGTCCAAGCATGTATACTTCCCATATCTTATATTTATTTGTTTGAATATACCTATACATTATATAATACACAATACATATATATATATGATTCTTCATGTTTGTATTCTATTCTCATATAGCCATACCAGTTTTGTAAAATTATTTATCACCATTTATATTACATATGTTGATATATTATTTAAAAAATTCCTCCTATATATGAAATAAGTTAATTTGTATGATATATGAATTATACAGCCTGTAGGGGCGCTGCAATAGGGGGGGGCGGGATATGTCCCTCCACTTTAAAATCTAGGGGGACCTCATATGTATTGGTGTATACCCCCCCCCCACTTTTACCACGACATTTATTTTGATTGATTGGTCCCCCCTACATACAACATCGTTCCAGCGTCCCTAACAGCCTGGTGTTGTCTTCCTTATCTATATTAGTTTTATATTCCAAACGATTGTGGTTTCCTTTTCTTATTTTCAAAGTGTTCATTATCTCCTAATAATAACGTTCATTTGTATTGGATATCTTAATAATTCTCCTTTTTATTTACTATTCTTTATATGTATTACATTTGTTTTATAAATAAAATTAGCGGGCCATTTCGTAAGAAAAACTACAGCTATTCTGCTCTGAATAGTATTTAGGATTACGAGGAGTCGGGGGGGGGGGTATTATACTAGCTACTGAATCATACGAGTATTCTACTTGTAATAAGTAACTTATACTGAGCCGTTTAACTTGGTGTTAAGTTACATGTAGATTGATTTAAGTACTTTAATGATAACACTGAGAATACCGACTCACCTAATTGTATCCTAAATAATTACCAAGAAATATTAATACTTTAGTAATTGATAATTGAAATCCAATTCATTAAAAACAAATGTTATCTATAACATACATGCGCATTCATATAATATATATATATATATCTTAACAAATTTATTTAGATTATTAATAATGTTACATTCCTAATTTCTATTTATTTGATTCGTGTTTCTATCGTTAAATTAACAACATTGATTAACACGAGTATGAGTTTAATAATTAGTGTTCATTTATTTGATGCGTATGAATTACACTTCTATACTGTCTATATAATGTATATATACGCATATACGTGTTAAATTCTCTGCAATAACATAATGTTGGTAAGTAGTCGATATTGTTCGTTGATATCTGCGGGTGATACTGATTGTCTGACACCTTCTAGATCATGAGGACTTGCTCTTTATACTACGTCATTATACCCTTAAATGTATAATGAGTGATTATTAATGACCTATCTCTTGATCTTTCAAATTGAAAGTACACTTTTTTGATCTAAATCTGTATCATCTGTTATACCTAAACTGTTGTCTTAATTCAGTATTTATATTTTCACATCCATTAATAATATTTCTTAATCTTATCCAATGTTGTACTACTTCTATATTGTGATTTACTAGTATTCATATTATAATCATATATTTGTTATACTTTTAAAATTGTCAATATTTAATATTTCTGTGTTCTATTTAACTATATATTTATGTTCTTATTGAATATAATTAATTATAGAAGATAAGCAATTAATATTTAACTTATAAATATTTGGTTGAAATTTTGATTAATTATAATAAAATTAAAAAATAGAATTTTATAATTTATAAAAATATTATCATCATATTAAACTTAATTTTAATGTGTATGAGATTCATTTGAATCTTTTTTTTGTAAAAATTATATCAGTTTATTAATAACTTATTAGCATGATGATATAATTTAGTTTAGTATAAATATTTGTGTATTATTGTTAATTTCCACTTTATATTTCATTGTAACATACTTAAATCGTTGTTTTAATTTGTAATCCTACAAGCAATCATAACATTACTTCTATAGCGAAATTATAATTTATATATATACATTATATATACTTAGGTATATCTTAAAATCGTATAAACAATGTACGATGGCTGTACGTAATGCACGTATATGTA
This sequence comes from Osedax fenrisi, assembly GCA_964019155.1. Taxonomy (NCBI): domain Eukaryota; kingdom Metazoa; phylum Annelida; class Polychaeta; order Sabellida; family Siboglinidae; genus Osedax; species Osedax fenrisi. The sequence goes on from OZ025239.1 coordinate 102,990,279, forward strand.
GGGCGACAGCATAGAAAAGATATTGATCATACTTGGATTAGTTTACAATATTATAGTATTTTATATTAGTATTTAGATGTAACGTCAAAGGAGGATCCCTCGAGTCTTCTATTGATAAAGGTTTTGAGAAAACTTATATTTAAAGAAAACCATAAACAACATTAACTTATACACATCGCTAATTGTTTCTATTCTCTTCTACATTTAATAGGTACAAAGAAATAGACACGGAAATACGTGTTACCGAATTAGATGAAGTCTAAAGAAACAGCAACTATAAATATACTATAATAATTGTGTTTTGGTGTTCGAAAAATAATATGGAACGGTTGATATATATGTAAAAAAGTTTATAAATCAGAAAATAGTTGTAAGACGTGTAATATTTGCCATTGAAAAACACGTTATAACATAATTCCTAAATGTGCATAGAAATGAGATTTAATAAATAAAAGTGTTAATTTATTTATATTTTATTATAAATTAAACGTTTCTTAAATAAAGTATGTAGAAATAACCCGTTATGGTATAACAAATATCCTGTCGTCGAATAAAAAAAATATATTTATATCTCAACGTTTTAACGATATTAAGAAAGGTAAACATTTAATTTTCCTCTCCAATTGCGGTGTTTTCGCGAATTTACTTAACTGTTCAACGAACAAGATCTTGTCTGCTTCTATGACCTCGTGCAATAAAGGCACTAGAACAAACATTAACTGTACTAAGAGAGCGTGTTTCTTCATTGGACAGGGCTTCTTGATAATTTTTTTAAATACACCCAACCAACTCGATTTGAGGTCGAGTAAAAGATCAAAGTTCATGCTGAAGATGGTGCAGTAACAACTCGTTTGTATCCAGTGGGAATTTATGGTCTGAATCATTTTAAATATGCCGTCGAATTGTCCACCATTTGCGCCTATTGATACGTGATAGTATATCGATTAGAATTTATTATAGATTACAATAATTATAGAATATAAAGTTGAGAAATAATCGCAGATTGCTTATTATAGATCGCTTTAGAGAATAGAATTTATCCATTTATATTAGAAGATTACTATAAAGATATATACACAAATATAATAAAAATGATTTAAATAGTATATATACTCACACACATTTATATATTTGAGTATATACATATATATTATATATATATATATATATATATATATATATATATATATATATATATATATATATATATATATATATATATATATATATATGTATATATATAGATATATATACATATCTACGTATATATATATACATAGATATGTATATTTGAGTATATAATGATTACTAGTCAATGGAACACTTGATATAACCCAACCTAACCTAACCTAACGTATGATAATCGCAATAAAAGCTGATGATAAGAGCCGATGATATACAAAGGGTTAGCGTGATGGACGAATGAGGGCTTACTCTAATGTTACGCGGGTATACGAGTGTGTGTTAGGAAGAGAGTAATACGGGTAAGGAGAGGTCGTGAGGTGGAGGTTAAGGGACTTACATGGTATTCGTTGCCTTTACGTGAACAATTACTACGTTAACTAGAGATGATCACTTTTTAACTTAAATAAATAGTTATTTGTATCGGTAATACATCGTAACGTAACGTTATCTAGTTCATTAGCTAGTCATTAGTTATAATTGACAATATTTATACAACATATGCAAACAAATTTAATAAATATACATGCTTTTCATACATATATTTTAATATATACTATATATATATATTTAAAAAATCTAAGTGGATATTTATTGATATATAAGTATAGTGATAATTGTAAGGTACATTAGTACTAGTAAAAAGTATCGTGTATTCGTAAATAGTATAACGTAATTATTACATGTGTTTTGAGTTTCAAATTAATAAGTACTTGTGGTATATATCAAAAATCAATAACCGGGCATACTTATATATATATATATATATATATAAATATGTTTGCAATATTAATATATTATAAAAAAAAGTAATTTAATCTAAATGAAATTTTATTAATATTACTATAATTATTAATAATATATAATAGTTAATATATTAATATATTAATAATTCAAGATTAATGTGTTCACTACATGGTTCTACTATAAAACATGATTTATACATGAAGTAGTAATGGTTAACAGGTATACAGGTTACATGTTATTATTCATTGTGATATGAACAACATTTGGGTTTATACAAAATGTAGGTTAGAAATAGGTTAATAGTAAGTATAATTTAAGAGAGGTATGGGTAAGAGGTAAGAGGAGGCTGGGGAAATAGAATAAGAGACGGAGGAAGAGGCTGGAGAAATAGAGTAAGATAGTGAGGAAGAGGGGGAGCAAGGGGCTGGAGAAATAGAGTAAGATATGGAGCAAGAGGCTGGAGAAATAGAGTAAGATAGGGAGGAAGAGAGGGAGGAAGAGGCTGGAGAAATAGAGTAAGATATGGAGCAAGAGGCTGGAGAAAAAGAGTAAGATAGTGAGGAAGAGAGGGAGCAAGAGGCTGGAGAAATAGAGTAAGATAGGGAGCAAGAGGCTGGAGAAATAGAGTAAGATAGGGAGGAAGAGAGGGAGGAAGAGGCTGGAGAAATAGAGTAAGATAGGGAGCAAGAGGCTGGAGAAAAAGAGTAAGATAGTGAGGAAGAGAGGGAGCAAGAGGCTGGAGAAATAGAGTAAGATAGGGAGCAAGAGGCTGGAGAAATAGAGTAAGATAGTGAGCAAGAGGCTGGAGAAATAGAGCGGAAGATATGGAAGAAGAGGTTAGATAGAGCGGAAGAGAGGAAGGGAGAGAGGAAGGGAGAGAGCGGAAGAGGCTGGAGAAATAGAGGAAGATAGGGAGCAAGAGGCTGGAGAAATAGAGCGGAAGATATGGAAGAAGAGGTTAGATAGAGCGGAAGAGAGGAAGGGAGAGAGGAAGGGAGAGAGCGGAAGGGGCTGGAGAAATAGAGTAAGATAGGGAGCAAGAGGCTGGAGAAATAGAGTAAGATAAGGAGGAAGAGAGGGAGGAAGAGGCTGGAGAAATAGAGTAAGATAGGGAGCAAGAGGCTGGAGAAAAAGAGTAAGATAGTGAGGAAGAGAGGGAGCAAGGGGCTGGAGAAATAGAGTAAGATAGGGAGCAAGAGGCTGGAGAAATAGAGTAAGATAGGGAGAAAAAGAGGGAGGAAGAGGCTGGAGAAATAGAGTAAGATAGGGAGCAAGAGGCTGGAGAAAAAGAGTAAGATAGTGAGGAAGAGAGGGAGCAAGAGGCTGGAGAAATAGAGTAAGATAGGGAGCAAGAGGCTGGAGAAATAGAGTAAGATAGGTAGAAAGAGAGGGAGCAAGAGGCTGGAGAAATAGAGGAAGATAGGGAGCAAGAGGCTGGAGAAATAGAGTAAGATATGGAGGAAGAGAGGGAGGAAGAGAGGGAGGAAGAGGGCGGAAGAGAACTAACTCGTGTAACTCTTGACGATGCACTTGGCGTACAGACAGATGCCGACGTTCAGTATGGTGTCGGTGTCGTCATGGCGATACTCCCAGAAGTTGTCGCACAAACAGTCACCGATCATAGGCAGTAGTTTGTTGATCTCCGTCATCTGCGAGTGTTGATACAACATTACATCTGCTAGTGTTGATACAACATTACATCTGCGACGAAACAATGAATGCCCGGTGGGTGGGTTGGTGATTGGTATCGAGGTGTCTTCTAAGTTTTCTAGGTTTTAGCTATTTATTTGATAACAGTTTTAAGCAAACTATACATCATGGTTGATCAATGTTATTATTTCTATTAGCAGTGAAACCTAATGATAAATAATTATCGTTATATATTCTTTTTTTATTATTGTAAGATTTTTCTTCGAATTAAGAGTTATTTTTAAATAAAAATTTATATGAAAAATTAAGTTTAAAAATAATAAATACAAAGACAGTCAAATAATAAAAATACTAAAAAAATATTAAATTAAATTTTCATTGATTTTGTTTTATTAAATATAGACAATTTAGAAACTCCATATTAAAAAAAAAATAATGGCGACCCTAGAAAAGTGTCAATCGACCCAAAGGAGGTTTACGGACTCCTATTTGAAAACCACTACACTAGACTATTAATAGATCATATACTGCCTATCTATTTACATGGTAAACTGTGATATCCCCTTAAGGGCATACGGCAGTGCGCACGCCATTTCAGGCATTTACATGTTAAGAGATAGGAAATACAAATGTCCATTAAAATCTATGTTTAGGTAAAACTATTCAATGATTTAGCTATCTATTGTTGTATTGTATACGATATATATACTGCTACAATTTAAAGTTATTATTTTTTTTAAATATTATTTATTTCATGTATAAATATATTATTTATTATGTCTAATTTATTGAAACCATTTAAATTTATACAAATATTGTCTCTTTTCAATAATTACTAATATTGAAAAACATATTTTTATTTATTCATATACCATTTACATATAGCAAAAAAAATTGTTAGGATACCTATGCTAGATTATTCTAAACATATATTTATATTCACCTAGGTAGTACAAAATATTTATTATGTGTAAAACGCATCTAAAGTTTTACTAAGTAAAAATCACTATTATAAAATAAAGCAAATATATTTTATGTAATTATCATAGTAGTATATACTATATACTATATAGAATTAAAATATGTTATTATGTATAGTTTATATATTATGATAAAAAAAAGCAATAATAGTGTTGAATAATTTATAAAATAATATATATATAGATGTATAAATTCAATAAATAATTATAAATTGGAATTTGTAAAATTATAAATTATAATCAAATTATAAATATTATAAATACAACTATAACTCTAATATAAATTCTAATATTATAAAATAAAACTAATACTAATAATATCTAATAATAACTAATAAATATATATTGAAATATTACAAACTATAACAAAATGTAATTAATATAAAGTAATATAAATAAATGTAAATATACGTAGAAATATAATTTGAAAACCATATTATAAATAAAATAAACTCAACTAAAAATCTAATATAAAGGCTAATAATGGTATATAAATAACTATTTTATAATACTAATGATATAAAACTAATATATAAATGAAACTAACTATAAATATATGTAAATAATATAAATATAAGTTCAAATAAAGATCAAATGATGAACAAATATAAATCGTAAAAGTTAAATGGTGTATTAGTAGTAATAGTATGTATTTATACACAAAGATTAATATAAAATTCTACAATGTGTTTTACTGTTTGTCGAACAGTTTACAGGTGTGGGTTCCCGGATGATTTAACGATCATCCGTAAAAATAATATAATAAAATAACATTCTTAAATATAATAATATAATAATAATATAATAACACGATTACATTTCAAAGAGGGTTATATAAGTGGTATTTTAGTGGGGAACGTTTAAATAGCTCCTTGAGTTTATATTTGAAAGTTGTTATTGACATATCTTCTTTGCGTATGGATTGGGGAAGTTTATTCCAGAGAGTTGCACCTCTCCAGCTAAATCGTTTGTTACCGTACTTTTGTAATCGTGTAGTCGGTATGTCAAGTCTATATGTTTGTCTCAGTTGTCTGTTAGTGGTTTGTTTGTGAAGTAAAGTATGTAAATTATGAGGTTGAGTTGTTTTTGTAATTTTGTAAAGTATAGTTAGTAATTTAATGTTGATGTTGTCAATTGTAGGTAGCCAGTTTAGTGATTTCCGTAAGTTCGTAATGCTAGTAGTGTAATCTGTGTTTTTTAGATTAAAAATAATTCTAGTAGTTCTATTTACTAATCGGTCAATATTGTTAGTAACTGTTTTGTTTTCTCCGGCTAGTAAAGAGTTACAGTATAGAAGTGAAAAATAGTGTAAAGGAAGTACAAAATATATAGCGTCTGTTTATTAGCTTTTATATTGGTGTATAATATCACATGGCATATGTTTACAATGATAATAATATAGAATACATAAATATAGACAATTCGGTTTTTAAATTTTGTAAATCGACAATATATAAGTATAAAAATGTTATAAAATGTGGGCATTATTATAAAATTATTCATGTAGATTTCAAATAAATTATAATCCAACGTTATTTATTTTAAAAGATGTGTTATAAAATATGCTTTTTATGGTATTTTTAGGCCGTTTTCAATGATAATATTTTGACAGATAACAAATAACATATACTAAATTAATAATATTGAATACAAAATTTTAAATTATTTTTGTGATTTTCGCTGATTTCTCAACTGCCGTATGCATGCCTTAAATGCATGTATATTTTTTAAGCAGATACATATAAATATAAAAAATACGTTATTTAACGTAGAGTAAGTGTGATATGTTTCAATAATCATTAATCGAAATCCCACTATATTGTAAATATTAATATAGTAAATAATTATTATATTATAATATATTATATTTATTAATATAATATTTATATAGTAACGAATATTTGGTTATAAACTTCAAATATATACATATATATATTTATTATAATTTATATTTCGATACGAGCACGATCGACTAACTCGGGCGTCGTTACCGTGGCGATGAACTAACGTGGGTGGAGTCTGCTGTCAGTATCCTGCGCGCCCATTTCTCTAGGAGATCCTCGACGTTCTTGTTGAAGTAGCAGTGAATGGGTTCCGGCCACAGCGCTTTCTTCAGCATGTTGTACTCGATGTTTCTACAAACGAGGGCGTAACCGTAGCAACGACGGGGTCGGGTGATGTAACCGGGGGGGGGGGGGTGACTATTATGTCATAATAACGCCTGTTATCGTTAACAAATATTTATACTTATATAAAATAGGAATCAGTCAATGGGGATTAATATATAATATTGTTGTTTATTATAGTATATATGTATATAATTTTACTAGTTAGTGTATAAAGAGCTAACAGTAATAGCCTCTCACATAATAGACATTTAATAGCAGCGTAATAGCACAATGTAAACATTTGAGGCTATTACATATGCTGCTATTATGAGGCTATTACTGTTTGCTCGAATGTAGCGAGGTGTAGCGAGATGTACAAACTGTTTGCGACAATGTTCAGCGTTAGTCTCGAGGATCTTAATGATGAAGTTCACGGCTAGCTCGTTCCCTTCATCTAGGCAATCTCTGTTTGAGCATCATTGTCTTGTTAAAGCTACTACTACTACTACTACTACTACTACTACTACTACTACTACTACTACTACTACTACTACTACTACTACTACTACTACTACCATGAATTTTTGTTAATATCAAAGTTATTGAGATATAATAATATTGTAAAATATATATTATTATTATTTGTTTACTAGTAATTAAGAATTTAAGAATATAATATAATATTTAATTAATCCCTTATTATCCCTTTAAAGCCCATCGCGAACTATCACATCTCAAAAATGCACATGCATCACGAATTTTCGAGTAATTTATTAGCACATATAAACGAATATTATATATAATTCAGCATTCGATTTATAAATATATATTATAAATATTGCATAAATATGTGATGTTTTATTATAGGCTTTAAAACAAGTTATCTTAACATTTTATTTGTTGAGAATTGTCATCTAATACAACTATGTAGTGTTTATTTAAAATAAAAATTATATAATTATATAAATTATCATTAACAATATTTAATTATATTATAATTAATTAATGAAATATCAGTGTATTATAATTTTGTCTGCATTATATTAATAAAACTTTATATATTAACTTTATATATGAGTATTTATATAATGCAGACTATAATTTATAGTATAATAATTTATATATACCAAAAATATATGTTATAATGTTTATTTAAAAAAAGTTTATGATTTATAGCATTATTTATTTATATTTTACAAATGGTGGACTCTAAAATCTATATATATATATAAATGTTTTATATATTATTTTTAATTTGAAATTTATATTTATTTTAAATAAAAAATTATTATAATAATTATAATAAATTAAATATAATATTATGAATAATATTTATATTCCATTTTTGTCTTCATATTAATATAATAAATTATATAGTAATTAAAATAACTATAACTTATAATAAACAAATTTCAATATATGAATACACATTTTGGTTTTTAAAAACATGCATATATTTTTTTTAATATACATAATCTCTGGCTATTAGTGAAGTTTTATTTATAATGACTGGGTCTGAAGGGAAAAAGGGATCAATTATAAAAATAAAGAGTCTTTAGAATATATATATTCACTAATTCAGATTCTGTCATATTTAGTAAATACATATTATTGCTATTATAAATTATAATTTAAGATAATTAATGATAATTATCAATAAATGTACTTTTGATTTTAAAAGTTTTATAATAATTGTATAAATGTTTATTTCCCAATTTTCAAAATTTGAAAATTATTTAATTATCATATAATTGTTATATACAGGCCTTTATTATATTATACAATATTATATTATAGGTTTTCCTGTTTTTTTAATTTTAATTTGGTTTATTTGGTTTATTTATATAAAATTATTGATAAATATATTAATTTCAATACTATAGTATCATTTAATATTAGTATCAGTATTATTAATAATAGTATTAACTATATTATATAAAGTAGATTAGGTATAATATCAATAAATATAAGAAAATAATAATTCATTAATGGTTTCTATATTTGAATCATAGATATAAAGAAAGTGGATAAGCAATTGAATGTAGTGTATGGCACTATCCGCTACGGGCGCTGCAGTCGAAACCCACTATCTGGCCCACTACTTTTTATTTATAATAATATTTATTTATACATATATATATTGATAATTACTACCAATTTTAATGTACTATCTATACTAAAAATAAAATTATATATTTAAAATACATAATATCAACATTCCTCGTAATTTTGTGTATTTAAATTGAAGTTATAATACTATTTTATTGATATTTATAATTTAAATCCATTGATATAGATAGAAGTCACTTTAATCTATTTCGACGAAAAGACTACTGTTTCAATATTTGACATATATAATATGACTAATATCCAATCAATATCACTGATACCATTTTGTTAATTTATCGATAAAAGTGTCATTCACGTATATATCTTTTACATGCATTGCGTGCGTCAATTGCTTATCCACTTTCTTTATATCGATGATTTGAATTATAATTCTATTATATTTTCAAAAATGTCCCTTCATTCTACTTAGTATGTAGTACATAGTATGTCTTCAATAGTTATATTGCACTTTTTACATTTAGACTAGGTTGTGTACAACCTTTTCTAGATTTATTAGTTATTTTTATCACTAATTCTTTCAAAATAATATTTTTCTTTTGGCCAGACATATTTATTAAGGTAATATCCCAGTGTCCAAAATGATAGAAAAAAAATTATTTTGTATTTAGTGTTTAATCCATAATATTAATGAATATATTGTTTTTTAGTATCTGTATAAATATTAGCCATGCATTTAATCTAGAAATACCATAACATATAGTTTGTTAACAAATAAATGTATCAATATTTAAATTATTATTTATTTATTATCCCTGACTAGTGTATTTTATATTATGTTTTATAACTTTTAAATTGACGGTTTAAAATACAAAACATAGATGAGTATGTTCCAGGTGAAGGATACAATTATATATCGTTATGTGTATAAAGTAGGTATCACAAAAACTATTATATTTATTATACTAATTTGTAATGCATATACAACATATATATAATCCTATAAGAAAATATTATCTAAATGTTTATGAGTATAATTGAAAAAATAACAATTTCTATAGAAATACCACAAATTAAAAAATGGTAATTTATATATATATATATGAAATATAACATATATTATACATATTATTTGTATAGAATTATGTGTATACAAGTAATGAATAGAATAAAAAAAAATTAGCTCAATTCAATGAATTATGCCTGCCTAGTTTTGTATAGAGCCATTATTTGCTATCTCTATACATACAATGGCAGGATTGGTGTGACATGAATACAAAATGAATACAAAATGATAAATGAAATAAATCTTTGAATATATTTTTTATAAATGCATTCATAATAATATTATAACATTAATTTATATTATAATCTAACATTTTAGAGCAAGTAAATATTGTGATCTTATTATATATATAATATTATAACATTATTTATAATATATTAATTATTTACTTTATAAATTATAATTTATAATATATATAAATATATTCTAAACATTAGACTATTATTATTTGTATTTATAATGGGTTTCACACCAACTCAAACGCAATTATTAACTCTAATAATTAGAGGTTAAAGTTTAACTCTAATATTTAAAATAAAATAAATGCTTATATGTAAAAGGGGTTTCACACCAACTCAAACGAAATTATTAACTCTAATAATAAGGTGTAAAACCTCTTTTAAGGAGATTTAAATAATATAGATAAACTTTAACCTCTAATAATTAGATTTAATAATTGTGTTCGAATTGGTGAGAAACCTCTTTAATATGATATACAATTTATGTATAATTCTTTGATCTATTCCAATAAAATATGAATACATTTCATATAAAATATTATCATAATTAATAATATTATTTTTTAAAGTAAATTGTTATTTATTATAATTTCATGGTATACTTTATATAATATAGTCAATAATATTATAGTATTGAAATTAATATATTTATCAATACTTATATTTGTTGAAGTAAATTGTTATTAATTAATAATTGTTTTATATTTTTTAATATTATACGTGGTATAATTTATATACTATTATTAATAATATTAATAATATTATTAAATGTAACCTGTATAGAAATTAATATATTTATCAATAATTATATAAATATAAAAGAACAACATTTTTTAATAAAAAAACCGAACAACCCTGGTTATTTAAAATTATTGTATCATGTGATATTTATATCCAATAAGTGAATTATAAACAAATAATATTTACATTTTTTTCTCTGAATTTTATTTTATTTTATATTAAAAAATGATTGTTCCAGTAGTATGTATAGTAGTATTAACCATCATCTATTAATACGTAAATGCACGCGATTGCATAGTATATTTTAAAGTAAGATATTATAAATTCGACTACAACATAGAAATCAATAATAAAATTGTATAAATAGTAAAAATTAAACTACACAAGTTTGTGAGATTATTATCGGGCATATTGTAATGATCATGTATGTTATGCAACTGTTACCAGGGACATGATGTCTGATCTTTAGTTCATTAGTTGTATGTTCTCCGAAATAGATACTTTATATTTGTATATTATCATGCTTCAATGGTTCGCAACATGAGAAATATGTAATTATTTGTATATTAAAAATGCATTTATTCTTTACAATTTTTATTTCTATATATACATTAAATGTTAATATGTTGAAAATAGAAAGATATTTTTCTATATTATTTGTAAGTAAATCTTATATAATATAATGTGTATTATATTAAAATGTATAAATAATCATATTGAAAGCATTACTTTTAGAACAAGTTTTTGCGTTGATTTTAATATTAAATTTGACTGGGCACTCCTGGACAATGATGCGATATAAATAAAATCATTAAGCCTGAAATAAAGTATCCAAGTATATACATAAATAGACATACTATTCCTACCTATATTTCTAAGTTAAAAGGTCACAAATAATAACCTCATCATTAATCTCTGTCTATTATAATGTATTATTGTATTATTTAGAGTCCAGTAAATATTTATATATTATTGAAATTCTCTTTACATGGCACTGAAATCAATAGTAAATCTAACAACATATTTTCTTGTGTTTAAATTTATAATATATTAAAATTTGCCCAAAATGTAAAGAATAACATTTTCATTGTACGGAATAAAATAAATAATTTAATTAAATTTTGATATAATTTTATAATTATACCATTAGTATAATTAATACCATAGAATTATCTATTTATATTAAGCACAATATTTAACATTAAGGAGACAGCTAAATATTGTGCTAGGACAACCGACCCCTGAAGTAGTACTATGGATAACTTCGCTAATCAATATTACATTTACTCCGATAAATTAATAGGTATGCTTCGGAAAAAACCAAAACTTTATATTTTCAACTTGATGAATAATTTAAAATTACCTTACCTTATCAGGTCGAGCTTGCATAAAATATTAAAGAATATAAATTATTATTTTAAAAGTCATATAAGACTTCAATTACAAATTTAAAATTGTAAACTATCAATAACATAGTATTATGACAACAGATGTACGATTGCACTGACTTTAGAATGGAGACGACGTCCCCACCGAAGATAGATTTAAAGAATTCGTCGTGTTTGTCGTCCTTGTAGTTGTACACGCTATCCAGCAGGATAGAGTAGCACGCCAACTGATCTATTATGTTCTTTTCCTTCTGTAGTGTGGTAGGTTAGTGTGGTGGTTAGTGTGATGGGTTAGTGCGGTGGTTAGTGTGGTGGTTAGTGTGGTGGTTAGTGTGGTGGTTAGTGTGGTGGTTAGTGTGGTGGTTAGTGTGGTGGTTAGTGTGGTGGTTAGTGTGGTGGTTAGTGTGGTGGTTAGTGTGGTGATTAGTGTGGTGGTTAGTGCGGTGGTTAGTGCGGTGATTAGTGTGGTGGTTAGTGTGGTGGTTAGTGTGGAGGTTAGTGTGGTGTGGTAGGTTAGTGTGGTGGTTAGTGTGGTGTGGTAGGTTAGTGTGGTGGTTAGTGTAGTGGAGAGGGTAGAACGCGAGGAGTTAAGCGCGATACGGTTGAACTGTGCTGATGGTTAGTGAAACTAACTTAGTGTATTATCAAACATGTATGCAAGTGAACCCTAAACTAACCCAAGGCTAACCCTCACCCCAAAGCTAACCCTCACCCTAGTCTAACCCTCACCCCAAGGTTAACCCTCACCCTAAGTTAACCCTCACCCTAGGCTAACCCTCACCCTAGTCTAACCCTCACCTAAGGCTAACCCTCAACATCTGCAGGAACCTAGCGGTGGTATCCCCGTCAAACTGAGCCCACACCATCATCGGTTTACCCTCACCCAAGGCTAACCCTCACCACTAGGCTAACCCTCACCCCAAGGCTAACCCTCAACATCTGCAGGAACCTAGCAGTGGTTTCCCCGTCAAACTGAGCCCACACCATCATCGGCTTAGCCTCAACCCTCACCCTAGTCTAACCCTCACCTAAGGCTAACCCTCAACATCTGCATGAACCTAGCTGTAGTATCCCCGTCAAACTGAGCCCACACCATCATCGGCTTACCCTCAACCCTCACACTAAGTTAACCCTCACCCCTAAGCTTACCCTCAACATCTGCAGGAACCTAGCTGTGGTATCCCCGTCAAACTGAGCCCACACCATCATCGGCTTACCCTCAACCCTCACACTAAGTTAACCATCACCCCTAAGCTTACCCTCAACATCTGCAGGAACCTAGCAGTGGTTTCCCCGTCAAACTGAGCCCACACCATCATCGGTTTAGCCTCAACCCTCACCCTAAGTTAACCCTCACCCAAGGCTTACCCTCAACCCTCACCCTAGGCTAACCCTCACCCTAGGCTAACCCTCACCCTAGTCTAACCCTCACCTAAGGCTAACCCTCAACATCTGCATGAACCTAGCTGTGGTATCCCCGTCAAACTGGGCCCACACCATCATCGGCTTACCCTCAACCCTCACCCTAGTCTAACCCTCACCTAAGGCTAACCCTCAACATCTGCATGAACCTAGCTGTGGTATCCCCGTCAAACTGAGCCCACACCATCATCGGTTTAGCCATCATGGTACCGGCGTAAGGGCAGCCGTCGAGTTGCACGTTCAGGATGTCAGTGTACAGGTTGCCGTCCCCTATGATTAGCTCGGTGTCGAACTGGAGGGGGGGGGGGGCGCCGGTTATTGGGCGGGCGACGGCGGCGGCGTAACGATATAGAAATCGTATAATAAAATAGTTATACTAGTTTAGATCATATATTTTGACTATATATTTTGTTAAGTAAATTATCAATCGAAAATAGAATATTTAGAATTTATGAAAATCAATTACGCTATATTGTATACTATAGGATAGGACAGGTTATAGGACAGGTTATAGGACAGGTTACAGGACAGGTTATAGGATAGGTTATAGGATGGGTTGCAGGACATGTTACAGGACAGGTTATCCGATAGTTTCATGCTATAGCCGAACACCAGATCACTCTCCTACTGTACTTCCACACGCGCGTGTTATGTAATACGTGTGACGCGAGATTTGTCTACCTGTGTAGCCGGGGTACTTAGTACACAACGGAGGGCGCGCAGTGTCACCGCAGTACTGAACTAGCACTAACTATACGAGGAGGGGGAGGGAACGTATCTATACGAGGGGTGTGCACTCATGCATAACTATAGTCTATGTGTGTGTGCGAGTAAGGTAATACATGTCTTACTAAGATTACTTCGGAACGGTATACATAATTCACGATTATTATATAAAATCTGATTACTTTTGTAAATTATATATTAAATATTCGCACGTATTAAATATATATATATATAATATCGCTCTTTGGAATATATCCGATACGCAAATAAAACAATTAATTAACAATTACTAACATAGTCAATTTTGTAATCATTTTTTTTTATAAATAATACAATATAAATTATACAATTTGAACAATAATTTAATAATTATATCTCCGTAATCTATCCATTATTTTAATAATTATTTTTTATTATAAGTATGGCAACATTATAGTTGTATCTTTAAATTAATATTAATTAAGTATATAATAAGTTGAATACAGCAGGGCGAGTGGGACTTATGATCAAACCTGTACACAATACATAAAGTAACGAAATTAAATTGCCGATTTATATTTCATTTTTCAAATAGATGTCATAATAAAACATAATTTAATTGTATTCAATACATAATATATATATATATATATATATGTATAAATATAATCATGATTTGTATTATTAATTAAATATATTGAAATGTGTTCGATTGATATATTATCGTGCCTATAGTTTAGCGCTAGATCTAAGAGCCAGTCAGCAGCGTATACCGCCGTAGTCACGGTTACCAAACAAACAAACAAACCCAGCCATCCTCGTTATTCTCATACGTCGACCTGTTGCGTATTCCCAGCATCATGAGGTCTATTTTCCTGTTATTACTGCTGTCGAAGTTCTTCTGCGACAGGGGGGGTAGGTTATTAAAGTTATATATAAAAGTTAGCCGCGCGCGTGTAATAGAGTAGCGCTGAATCGGGCAACCTTTCGAGAGTTCTTTCGTCTCGGAGTAGAGCCGCAAGATGATTGGCTCAGAGATTTCGCACCTGTAGACGATCGAGCGATTGTTTAGTGGTTTTTATTTTAAACTTACCGACATGAGGTTTCGCAGCAAAAACACAGCCCGATATCGATCAGATATATTATTTATTCGTTTTAATATTAATACTCGATATCGGGCAAGCGAATGAATGAATTGAATGAATTTATTTACAGAATATTGGCTATAATAATCGGAGAGATACCCAGAAGCTATGTTTAGCTTATACTAAGGAGTTATACTAAGTGAAAGATTTGGAATAGGACATTTATATATAAGCGTACATCGAACTGCGTGGTATCGGTAGCCATTGCACCTAAACTGGCCGATTTTAATGTTCGACGATATCGGGCTGTTTTTTATGGTGTGAAATCACCTTAACTCTTTATAACCTAAAGGTCTCAGACAGTCTTGAGTTAAAAAAACCAGGCTTCTCGGACAGTCGAGTAATTTAATAGCTCATATAATTCAATAATTCTTTTCATTTATATAAATGAAAATGCAAATATATGTGATAATATGTTTTCTTTATTATAGGATTTAAAAAAATTATCTTTATATTTTAGTTTTTGAGAATTTTCATATAATACAACTGTATATAGTGTTTATTTCAAAAATAAATAATTATTATTAATTAAATTATAAAATACATATTAATATAACATGTTGTATATGGTATATTTATAATTTAAGATACTTTAATCATCAAAATCACTTAATATATCTGTTATTATTAATAAATTATTAATACTCATTTATTAAAAATGTTATACTTGAGTGACGCCTCCTCTGAAAGACGGCCCCTAATTTATTTGGCGGGTGGGGTGAATGAGCCCTACGTTTTAATAGGTTCACTTTGGGATGTAATGCAGCTAACAAAATCAAGCAGAACTAAACTAAACCAATGAAACCAACAAATATCAACACGCTTCACGCCACCCGCTAAATAAATTAGGAGGCGTCATTCCGAGGAGGCTACAATCCGGATATATATTTACAAAACAAATTTAATATTGGAGAATCGATATTAATTTTAAAAACTGAACAGAATCGAACCGGACTTAAATCATAAACAATTTATTTGATATCTTCAAATATTATAAAATACCCGATATTTTAAGAACCGAACCGAAAAATTAAGTATTTGATATTTTAGATCGATGATTTGAAATTTTACAGCAGTAGTATATACTATATAAGCATGGTTATATGTAAATATGGGTGATATTTTTACTAATTGATTATAAAACCATTTCTTTTTTATTATAAATTTTGTAAAGAAACACTAAATTAAACTATTAAATCAATTCATCCTTTGTTAATAATTGTAAATCAATTTTTATAATATAAATAATTCAAGTTAATTATTCTTTATAAAACCAAATATACTATATATGTATTGCATAGGGTATACAAAGATTTTCCGAAGGAAAGATATAACACTTACGCGAAATCGTGTAATTCGAATTTGTATACAAAATACCCTGGTGCCACCTATAGCGGGTTACTTTTAGGAACTATGCGTTGTTTATAATGTAAATTCGTATTTAACTATACACTTTTAAAATTTTAAATAATATGCTTTAAATTAATATTTATATGATGAAAACTAAGTGTTCATTACTAATATATAACAAACAAATATGATATGTATGTTTTAAATTCTATAAGTATATATTTAGTGAGTAAAAGCTAATTTATATTGCATGTAATTTAATAGAGCAATGAAAACATTGTTGTATGCAAACAGAGCCGAGCCGAACCTAAATCTATTTCAGTGATTTCGATACTACTGCTAGCAGCGGTTGGGGCTATAACTAAATTACGTTGCATGCATAGGGAGTGTTATATCTTTGCTTCGCAAAATCTTTGGGGTATATATATATATATATATATATGTAATACATAGTATGTATAGTTTTATAAAACCTTATATATCTATATACTTTTATTAGCACACTTATATTGGATGTAATACAGCTAAAAAACCTGGAAATAGAAACTAAACCCAACCAAACAAAACCAAACTAAACAAGTGAAACCAACTCAAACCCAATATATCAAAACACAGTGTCTATATATATATATTACTATAGTTTATATTAGTAGTATCTAGTATTATATATATATATATATATATATATATATATATATATATATATATACTATAGTATCTATGTATAGGTAATTTATTTATAGAATACATTTATACATATATATATGTATATATTAATAAAATCAATTAGTAGATTTAATTCTATTCAATTCACTGTATTATTTAAATATTACTAATGTTATATAATCGATTAGTGAGTCTGCGTCGGGAATATTTGATCACGCGTCAATCATTATCCTAAACCTGCCTCCTATGGCGCACACACATTACGAGTACAGCTGCGGTAGGTAATGCCCTTTACACCCTCAAGCCTCATATTAAAAGCCTGAGATCATGTTATTACCCTCCCTCACACATTTATATCATCGATATCTTCTATTAAACTGGCTAAATAATTATAATGGAAATATTATTACAATAATTAGTTATTAAAATATAAAGCATTATCATCAAATAATTAAATCAACATTAAATATGAAGAAAAAAAATATGTAAATATATAAATTCAAAATAACAATAATATATTATATTATAATAATTTTATGAAATAACGTTGTTTTATAATTTGTTCTGCATTATATGAATTTGAAAATGTGAGTAAATCCCTCATATTAGTATTGAATTTTGGTACACATATATTGTTGTCAGTTAATATATAAAATTTGTAAAATATCTTATTAATTAATAAATATATTTATATAAATTGTTTAAATTTTATTTTTAGTTAGATATTTAAATAAAAAATTATTATAATTATTATAATAATTAAATATAATATGAATAATATTTACATTCCATATTATTCTTTATATTAATATCATATACAATATACTAATCAAAATAAATATAACTTGTAATAGACAAATTATAATACGAGTACAAATTTTGGTATTTTAAAAACATGTGTATAATTTTTTTATATATACATAATCTCTAGGCATTTAGTGTAGTATTATTTAAAATTACTGGGTATTAAAGGGTTGAGGGGATGTCACACCATTTCACAGTTTACCCATCGATATAGTGAGAAAACGGATAAGCAATTGAATGTAGTGTATCGCACTTTGCGATAGAGGCTCTGCTGTCACTAGCCTACTACTAAATACCTTCTAAATTTTAAATTAATATTATTTACTTATACATATATATTGATAATTACTTAAAAATTACTTATCATTTTTAATGTACTATCTACTATCCACTATAAATCCACTATCTATACTAAAAATAAAATTATATATTTAAAATATATCATATCAACATTCCTCGTAATTTTGTGTATTTAAATTGAAGATATCATACTATTTTATTGATATTTATAATCTAAATCCAATGATATATATAGAAGTCAATTGAATCTATTTCGATGAAAAGCCTATTTTTTTAATATTTAACATATATAATATGACTAATATCCAATCAAAATCACTAATGCCATTTTATTAATTTAAAAGTGCCATTCACATATCTATCTTATACATGCATTGCATGCATCAATTGCTTATCCACTTTCTTTATATCAATGAGTTTACCATGTAAATAGATACATAGAATATGGTCTATTAATAGTCTGGCATAGAATTATACTCAAATAATTATACTTGAATAAATGTGTTTTATTTTATATATTGTATTTATAATATATATATATGTATACTATAATATACATCTATTTATAATATTTTTTATATTAAGCCTATTGTGTATATATATATATAAATTTCTATTTTAAATTGTTATTTATTTTCATGTATTCTATAGAAATTGTATTTGTACTACTATTAGAAAAAAACATTTATGAAATATATCTCTATTGTAATATATAAACAGATGTTCTTTGTATAATACAAACAAAAATAACAAATAGCCTTTATATATGCACTATTATATGCAGTGTGAATTCATTATTTCAAGAAAACAGCATTTGAAATTTGGCAATAATAAAAATACAATATTATCATTTATATTATATTTATAAATGAAAATAGTTTAATATAGTTTATAAGGATGAGGTTTATTTATGTTTAATATAAAGTATATAATATTTCGCTAAATAGTATAACATATATATATATAGATATGAACTTTATTTTGATATATTTATAATTACAAATTTAGTATTAGTAAAACAGTATAAATACATCGATTATTGATCATTATGTATAATATAAGACTTACGTTGAAATATGGAGAATGTATTCTGTTTAGCTACGTCTCCTGAGGCCTTATCGCGTGAACGGGGTACGGGGTGATCTTTACACAGGTAGTCGAGGGTGTCGGGGGGTGCTCCCTACGAGGGTATTAGGGGCGTATTAGGGGTGTATTAAGAGCGTATTAGGTGCGTATTAGGTATTAGGTATTAAGTGAATTAGGGGCGTATTAAGAGTGTATTGGGTGCTTATTAAGTGCGTAAAAGGCTAAATAACAGTAGCAAACAGCATGCATCTGTAAGTAGAGGTCTACAACGCGTGGTTAAAGGTGAGCGGTGTTGACACTACGATACCGACACTAGGGTACATAGGGGCATGGATAGGCATACACAGATGTACGAATAGGGGCTAATAGGGGTACATAGGGGCACGAATAGAGCGGGGCGGTGGTGGAGGCCTACAGTTAATAGAAGATAGAAACGTTTACATAGATACCGATGCGGTTGGAGAGTTAAACGTCACCACCGTCGTCGTGAAGTACTAGTGAAGTACTGATAGTGAATACTGATACGCAGCAATAACTGTATAGATAAGAGAGCAACACATAGCCTACGCAGTGGAAGATAGCGGTGTTTACTATGAGTACGAATTTATGAATGTGCGAGTGTGACTCATTTTAGAAATATAAATGACTTATAAATTATAATATTCGTATAATAGCGAAGGGGATGCATGACCCAATTTTAGTGCTTAAAAAATATCATCATCATCATTATCATAAAAAATGTATCATCAAGTTTATCTATTATCGAAAATATTTATAAATAAGATAACATATATTATTATGCATAACTCATTTATTAATATTAGTAACATATATTAGTATTAATAACAGATGTTAATAATAATTAACATGTATTAGTATTAGTAACTTATATTAATATTAGTAACATATATTAGTATTAGTAACTTAATTAAGTAATATATGTTAGTAAACACATATTACATATAAGGTAGTGATACATGAAAACTTATATGCACACTTATATGCTTCTATATTAGTATTAGGGATATTATAAATTTATTTTCAGTTATGAAATCAAATTAATCTCTTTTCATTTTCAAATTTTCAATTAAAAACATGCTAAGACAACAGCTAAGACAATATACAATTAATACAAATTATGAAACTATGTTCACTATTCGAACAAAGCTAATATATTCTATTAGATCCGTATCGATTTATTCATCCACTCGAGGACATAATGTAATCATTTTAATATGAACTAGATTTCAATCTAGATTATTCCTTTATTAATAGAATGTAATCAACTTTTACTGATAATCCTTAATATATATATATATATACATTTATTTGTTTATATATAATAGTAATTTAATTGATGTAAACATGGTGATAATCAATGTATTATTTTATTAAATTTAAAGTAAACAAAATAAACTAAATTTAATAAGAAACAAAAAAAAAAAGTATATGATAAAAAAAATGTAATATTTATTATATATAAAATTATTTATATGCATACTTTAATTTATACAAATATAATACCACAATTTATGTATATACTTTTAATACTACACATGCGTATGTCATGCACCTGTCATCATTTAAAAGACATCGGAAATAAGTATTTTTATAAATTAAAAATGCATTAATTTTTTAGAATTTGTATTACTTACAAGTCTTAACATATTATTCAAAATATAAATTTATTTATACATTCGGTTTAATTGAAAGATATTTTTCTATAGTATCGATGTCAACATTCTGAATAATATAATGCGTTACTCGTTACGTGTACAACATTACATTACCAAGTGGACGTAATCGTATCGAAATCATTAATTAAAAACGCGTTTTTGGATTGCTTTGATGTTCAAACGTTGAATAATAAATTCAAATATGATCTCCCGACGGGTGTGCAAGGGTATGATAATATATGATAAAATCATTCAAGCGAAAATAAAAGTTTCACAAAAACATACGTAAATACGAAAGCGTACGTTCGTCTGATATATGTACCTGCATTCCTCGATCTAAGTACTGCAATGATTGTGAAAGCAAGATGTATCAAGAGAGAAGCGTATAATTATAATCACTATTAATATAATGAAATATAGATAATATATAGATATATATAGTTTGGTGGTCTACGAATAAATTAGTATTATTAAATTCTAATCGGAAATACTTATAATCATGCTCGACGCGTTACGATTTAGTGAATCTATGATATCGCTGATTTAGTAGGCAAAGTGACGACAGAATCTTAAATCAAAC
This sequence comes from Osedax fenrisi, assembly GCA_964019155.1. Classification (NCBI taxonomy): domain Eukaryota; kingdom Metazoa; phylum Annelida; class Polychaeta; order Sabellida; family Siboglinidae; genus Osedax; species Osedax fenrisi. The sequence goes on from OZ025239.1 coordinate 103,012,181, forward strand.
CAAGTCAGTATTACGATGAAGCGATGAGAGATGCTAGCAATATATGCTAAACTAGCATTACTAGTCCAGTTTAATACAAAATATATATTATTACGAATAATATTTAATATAGAATTAATAATAATACAAACGAGGTAAAGAAACGAGAAATGTTATCTAAATAAGCGTTTAAACTAACATACAAAATGGTGTCGGCGATAAATCTGGAATCCAATCTTTGGCAATCTATGTCTAAGTAAATAGATTTCTTAGCATTTTTCGGGTCGTAGAAGATGTGAGTAAATATAGTGGTGGCCAACACGGAACGAATGATGGTAGCGCCCCCTTGTTGTAGAATTCTGTTATCGAGAGAATCAACATCACTAATGCATTATATCTATCATTTAGGTAGTGCAACTTCATAACATACACAAGCTTCAAACATTGATATATATATATTATTAATGTTATTGTTATTTTGGTGGAGTCCTTTCAGCCCATCCAGGAACTTAGATGAAATTTTCACTTACAAGCATATGGTTCTAATGTCCCTTCAAAGCAGCTCGCTAATTTATTTATAAACAATTATAATTAATATATTTAAAATACATTCATGGAGTTAATTGAAATAGCAACTAATGGATCTGACCTCTTCAAGGACATCTTATAGAGGCCGTTGTCCACGTCCAACAGAACCACCCAACCGGAGAAAGGGGAGGAGTTAAGGATGTGTTGACGCCTGTCGGTGCCCACGAGCGTCTCATTCAGACATAGCTGATGTGACATCTCGTCGACCAGCTTCTTCTCCGCGTGACTCTGTTCTAGGAACGACTCCTTCAGTAGCCAACAACCTGTCGATAGGGGTGGTAGTAATATTAGGAGAGGTAGGGGTAGGGGTAATGGAGGTGGTATATTAGAGGTGGTAGGGATGGTGGGGCTAATGGTGGTGATAGTGGTGGAGATGGTAGTGGTGGAGGTAGAAATAGTGGTGATAGTGGAGGTAATAGCGGTGGTGACTGTTGTAGTGATGGTAGTGTCGGAGTGACGCTGCTAATGGAGGTAACAGTTAAAAGTAACAGACTAACTGTCCGTCCACCTGTTCACGCTACAGCGATATCGAGTGCGAAGTGATTTCGTACGGAGTGTTTTAATTTAGTTTGGTGATTGCGTGCGCGATGCGATTTCTATTATTTATAGCTAAGTATTGATATTAACATTGCGCTGAATGAGATCACACGTACCCAGTATACCAGTAGGCATGCTAATATACCAGTAGACATGCTAGCGTACAGTTCGTAATAGGTATTTTTCATTATTTATCAAATTGTGTACAATCATTATGTACAATCATTATGTACAATCATTGTGTACAATCATTGTGTACAATCATTGCGTACAATCATTGTGTACAATCATTGCGTACAATCATTGCGTACAATCATTGCGTACAATTATTGCGTACAATCATTGCGTACAATCATTGTGTACAATCATTGTGTACAATCATTGTGTACAATCATTGCGTACAATCATTGCGTACAATCATTGCGTACAATCATTGTGTACAATCATTGCGTACAATCATTGTGTACAATCATTGCGTACAATCATGTGAAATATTCATCGAGACCGTTGTGTCGAGGCTAGGCGAGCAGTGGCGAAGGAAACCTTTAAGACACGCCACGAGGAACTTCTCCGTCCTGACGAGCTTCTTACAGATGATGTGAGTGGTGGCGTCGGAGATCTAGGGGGAGACGAGGCAACTCGTTAGTGAATACGTCAGTTCTAGTCGGCGTCTGTGTTGTTATTGTTATAGGCTACTACGATCTACTTCGATACATTGACGTACTGCAATCACCTCTTGTTCTGACTAATTTCTACTTTCTACCTACATAATAAAAGATATCGATGCATCGATCTTCCGATTGTATATTATTAATATTATATTAATATAATAATACAATATATTAATATAATCTAATTTCGAATACTGGATTGTGTACATGTTCTTCGATGCATTACACATAATATATACGCACATTACACATAATATATACGCGCATTAGAATTAAATTCTAGTGTTGTTTATTATCATACGTATTCAATTCTTATAGTCGTTCATCTAGGTGTGTATAACATTATTAGATTGGCATAATGTAGAGAGCTGTATCAAACACACACACACGATATACGCGTATATTACATTTAAGGGGATGTGATAGGGGATGGGATTGTGATTCACTGTTTACCATGTAAATAGATAGGCAGCATATGGTCTATTAATAGTCTTGCACACAGACAGGGATGGCAAAAACCCCAAAAATCCAAAATATGTTGATGTGGTTTTACTATGGTTTTTGGTGTTTTACTGAGGTTTTTGTGGTGTTTCATAACAAATTAAAAGGTATAAAATAATTGTATACCTTTTAATTTTAAAAATGATTAATAAAAGTATAACTTATTATACAAATTGATAAAAGTATAGTTTATTATTAATTTATTGTATAATACACAAGAATGAAGTATATTAATTTAATATATAAGAACAGAGATATCAAAATCATAAAAATACATTATTTGTATAATTTTGTAATATTTTCTATTGTATTTTTTTATATAACTTTATTCTATAGAATTGTAATAAAATAATAAAATATTTTTTTATTGAATCAATTTCTATGAAATTGTATTTTTATTGAATGTCATGAACAATATTATATTTATTATATAGAAATTGATTTTTAGTAGTAATACAAGGGAGATAATACTATTTATTATATTCATATTTTAATATTATATAAATTTTATAACATTATTTATATATTTTCTTAAAATCTAGAATTAGTTACATAATGTAATATATATTATATATATATATCTATTTGAATTAAAATTATTAAATGTATAATTTATTAATATAAAAAATCGAAAAACACAAAAACCACAAAAAATATCAAAAGGTTTAAACCCAAAAACCCAATCTCGGCCAACCCTGCACACAGAACTATATTCATTGAATCAATCTATTTTTTTTGTATTGTATTTACATTATTTGAATGTATACCCCACATAGACATTTGTTATATATAGCCTATTGTGTATATATATATAAATTACAATTTAAAGTGTTATTTATTTTATATAAATTGTATTTTTACTATTATTAGAATATAATATTTATGAAAGATATCTCTATGGGAATATATGTTATTTGTATAATATAAAAAATTAATAATATAGCTATAATATTTTTTATAATAATAGCCTTTATATATGCATTGTTAGTAGTGTTGTAAAATTTCAAATCATCGATCTCAAATATCAAATACTTAATTTTTCGGTTCGGTTCGGTTCTTAAAATATCGTGTATTTTATAATATTTTATGATATCAAATACTTTTTTTATGATTTCGGTTCGGTTCGGTTTTTAAAATTAATTATCGGTTCTCCAATATTACATTTTTTTGTAATTAATATTCGTATTTTGAATCAATAGAAATATAGATTAGTATAATAAAATACAAATATATAAGCAATACAATCTAAGTAAAATACAAATATATGCTGGACCAATATAATTAAATATATATTAAATAAGCTTTGCTAATGCAATGTCCAATACGATCGCAGTATTAATAATCTGACCTACATTTTAATTTTAGAAGTTGTTATTATTTTAATAAATGAGTATTAATAATCATTATTAATGTATTAATAATAACGGATATATTGAGTGATTTTTATTAAATTATACTATAGAACTACTATTATTAGAACTACTACTATTATACTATCTTAAATTATAAATATACCATATACACCATATGGTATTATAATATATAAATTATAATCCATATTTAATATAATTGTATGAATTATCATTCATATTAAATATAATATTCATACAATATTAAATATTATTTGTAATGATTAAATTAATATTAATATAATAAGTATATTAAATATAATATTTAATTATATAAACTATAATAATTATAAATTATTTATAATAATCGAGAATCATCGAGTGATTTAAATAACGAAAGTGAGATTGTAACTAGATTATTTAATTTGATATATTTGAAATATATATTTTATAGATTTATGTTTTATTTGTTATCATTATTATAATAATAAGTATAGGTTAAAGTAACTTTATAATAAAGTGTATTCAAAATATTAAAAATATATTAAACATGATAACTATGTCGAAAATACGATATAAGTTTACCTAAATATGAATATGAGAAATATCTACACAATTTCGCGATCGTTTTAGAAACGCCAATTTCGTTATTTAGAGCGTTCACGCGATTCTATTTTTAAATACATGTGGCTATAACTCTGATAACTCATTATTATAACGACAATAATGAACATTTAGTAACACATATAATAAAATAAATTATCCTAAATTATTTGGGAAAAAGGTGGGTAGGTGAACACTGTGTAGTTATAACACATCACATATATCATAACATACAAGTAAAATTACATTATTTAAAAATAAGTATTTGATATTTGAAATCAATGATTTGTAGGTATTTTACAGTACTAGTAAAATAAGTAGTAGTAGTAGTGTTAGTAGTATGTAACATATGATATACATTATGATCTATATACCTTATATGATATAAAATATGATTTAAAGTTTTGAGATAGTGATTTTGAAGATTTGAAAGTTTCGGGACCATGATTTTGATGATTTGAAAGATTTGAGACCATGATTTTGAAGATCTCAAAGATTTGAGACCATGATTTTGAAGATCTCAAAGATTTGAGACCACAATATTTTATAGGATATAGAGATTTGAAAGTGTTGAGACCATGATTTGAAAGATTTGAAAGTTTCGAGACCAGCCAACTATTTGAAATTTTACAGCACTAATTGTTAGTATGAATTCATTATTTAGATAAATCACCATTTGAATATATATATATGAATACATTATATATCATATATAATGAATATATATAAACCAATTTTTATATCATTTATAGACTGTTTTCATGGTTAATTTTTGTTTACAAATATAACAAACATATGAATAAAAGTATTATGAAATAAAAAATTGTAAATACACAAATATTGTCACCAAAACAAGGTGTGTGACATCCTCCTTAACCACGTATACATAGTCATTACATTATAATATATTAGTGTATCTGTAATATACATGCAATACAAATATATGATAGGTTATCGTTGAAATAATAAATATGTCTTAATTCGATGAATACTACAAATATTTGATTCATTTAATATGAATTATTTACAATTTGTATTTTTATGGTAAATACATTCAAATATAATCTAGTTATTATATTATAATACTATTACTTACATGAATACCAGGGTTGGTAAAAACCCCAAAAATGTAAGAAAAATGTAAGAGGTTTTTGGGTTATTGGTTTTTTCAGGGTTTTTCTTTATCTTAAATTTAAAAATAAAAAAATCAAGAAAAATATAAAAGAAAAATATATATATTATATAAATTATATAATATAATAGTGTTGTAATATATATTAATATAATACTATAAAGGTTAATGACATTTTAAATTGTAAAATGGCAAGTATTCTAATAAATGATTTATATTATTATAAATAAATATAAATAATTAATATATATTTGAAATATAATTATATTTATACACTTAATAATATTTATTTATTAAATCACATATAATAATAGCAGATATAAATAGACTCCTCAGTATAAATATATATATATATATATATCATTATTAACTTACTTGTAAATTAATTGAAATGTGATAATTAAATAATAATAATTAATTATGTACTAAAACCCAGAAATAATAATGAAAACAAAAATGAAAAACCCCCAAAAAACCCAAAAATCCTAAAAAACCCTAAAATTATCAAAAGGTTTAAACCCAAAAACCCAATAACCAAAAAACCCCTACTTCTGCCAACCCTGATGAATACGTACACATTATTACAATACGATTACTGTAACTATTATTTATAAGTAATATTATATTATATATAATTATTATAATAATAATTTAGTAGTAAGTTGATAATTAATGGTATACGGAAAAATTGGCACAATTAATTAACAGCTCTTTAGAAATCTGTACATTTTATAGTAATGATATACAAATCAGGGTTAGTCCAATTTAAATCATATTATTTAAATTACCCAATAAAAATCATGATTAAAATTCTTAATCTTTCATTTACTTTATTACAAAAAAAAACATTACATATCATTGAAACCATCAATTTAAAATACAAATGAAATAATTACAAAATTAACTAGTAATTGTAGTATACTAAATATTATTAGTATCTCACAATTAAATCACAAAATAATATGAAATCCCCTAATAAAAATATTGATTTTTTTTATTAATATTTATTTAATATTTTTTTATTAATATTTAAAATAATATCTATAATATAATATAGATATTATTTTGAAATTAATAAATATAAAGAGTATTAATAAATATTACTTATTTTATAAATTATAATTATAATCATGTAATATATAGACAAATTGCTTTGATCTATTTTATAATTGTATATTATTATATTATTTATATTATATAATATTCTTATAAATATATTGTTTCATATATTTATTCAATGTTTCAATTTCAATAGAAGCAGCTATGCTATTAAAATATATAATTGAAAATATAATTGTAAATATATAATTATAAATATGATGGTAATATATTCACCATTGATATATATTTATATTATTTTAAAATATATAATATTATTATAAATATTCTTCAAATCATACATTAAATTAATTTAATCTTTGAATATATGTATGTAATATATAGTTTATTCTTATGAAAATACTCAGTAGTAGAATCTATAAAATAATAAATATAATAATTAAATATGATAAATATGTCTGGAAGAGAGTAAGATCCTATATATAATTCCATATATGGAATTATTATAAAAGAACATCAACCAATAATGGATTATACTTGGTAATATACTGCAGAACGTATTTAGACACGATTATCTAATATCACGTTGATACTACTCGTGGCTTACAAGTTATAATTCTGAAATTCTTCGTTTCTGCAATTCTTACATTTATAATAATAATAAATAATAATATAATAAATTGTATTTATTAAATACTAAGATGAAACTTAATACTACTTATTTATAATCTATATTAATGATACTAAATAATATAGTATTTTTAATAAAATATAATTATTATTTTGTAATGTTTTCCAAAGTATTGCAAGACCACATGGTATTTAAATAACAATTATAATTTTGACCATAATAGAATTAAATCAATTGAGATCATGTTTATATGTAAACTTATAAGTAAACCACCGACTTTGACTGTACGACTGTAAAATATACGTTGAGTACAATGAGTAGATATTTTATATAAATTATATATTAATTCACTATATGATATAGTGACTATATGATATAGTGAATTAATATATGATATAGTCTATATGATTCATTCAATACATGTATTTAATTCAATGGACTTATTATTGATATATAATACAATATATTAATAATACATATTATTTACAATTATTAACGATTTATAATACATAGGTATTATACCTACATGTGTATTGTTTCGAATTATGAAATAAAATCGTATTAATTAAATATATAAATAATATCATGTTCGGGATCGGGAAAAGGATCGGGTAACAAATTGAGGATCGGGATCGGGAAAAGGATCGCATAAGAGAATAAATAGAGGATCAGGATCGCGGATCAGGGAAAAAAGAGGATCGGTGCCCATCACTGTATATATATATATGAATGAATGAATCAATCAATCAATCAATGTATTCAGTTTATGGACAAAGTTTAAGAAGGATCAGTGAAAGCGATCAGCTTTATTGATTCGAAGCCTCCTAACAGTCAGGGTTGGCAGAAGTAGGGGTTTTTGGGGGTTTTGGGGGTTTTTCAGTTTTAATTATTATTTCTGGGTTTTAGTATATAATTAATTATTATTAATTAATTATCACATTTCAATTAATTTACAAGTAAGTTAATAATGATATATATAGTGTTGTGAGTTAATAAAAAACACGTTTTAAACAGACGTTTTAAACCGTTTTAAACATAGAATAAAAAACCAAAAAAACAGAAAAAAACAAGAGACATATATTTATACATATATTTATTTAATTGTTAATATTTAAATTTAAATTTAAATTTAATTTGACAAATAATAATTTCTCTGCTCTTTTTTTGATATAATAAATTGTATATAATCTAATAATTGAAAAATGAATGATTATTTAATAAATGTATACAAATATAATATTATTATTATAGGTATGCAAATAAAAAATGAAAATTGATTATTAATTGATGTATTATATATCTTTGGATTCGTTATTTCTAGACTAAACAAATGTATATTTCAGTTTTTTTTTATATCATATAGAAAAAAAGTTATGCCCTTATTAAAGCCAAAAAAAGTGGTAAATTTTTAACATGCAAAGAATAGGAATTGATGTCGCTTTTATAAGTTAATATATTAATATGACTATAACTATATAAATAATGTATTAATTTCAACGAAATGTTCACACATTATGTAATATCATTAGTGTAGGTGAAATAATTAATTTAACAACTATTAGTTATAATAATAATCTAATAAATTATAATAATTAAATTAATTAACTATTAGCTGCAGCTAATTACATGTAATAATAATATAATTAATTGTAAATACTAAAACATGATATTATAAGTATATATATTACAAGTATATATATATATATATATATATATATATATATATATATATATATATATATATTGATATATATATATATATATATATATATTAAGTTTACTATTTATTTCGGGATATACTAATATCCAGAAGTAATTCAGAAATAATCCAGAAGTAGTGTTTATAGAGTATTACTGATATATATTGATGATATATCTATATGATATAATACAAAATAATATATATTATCATAATATACTAAAAATATTATGTTAAATCTTATTAATATATCAAAAAAATAGATTTATATACAACAAATAATTTCTACTTCTGGATTATTTCTTGATTACTTCTGGATATTAGTATATCCCATTTTTTCATCCATATTTCATAATAAAATTTCAAATTAATATCATATAAGTGAATATTATATATGTATTAACATTAATTAGAATGTAATATATTAAAGATATAATTGATAATATATGTATATATATATATATATATATATATATATATATATATATATATATAATAGATCGTTTTTATTACTAATTGTTCTTAAATAATTGATGAATAATTCATTTTAATTATAAATTATTTAAAAATGTGCATAACAAAAATTATTTATCCTCCCTATAAAGAAATAAATAAAATTCTAATTGAAATATAAATCAAGCACTCATTTTAAAATACCAATTCACAAAAATATGCATATTCATACATAATATGTATAGTATTAATATTTAGCTAATAATTTAATGATAATAACGCTGTATTTCTTGAAATTTTATTTTGTTTAAAATAAGACACTTTTAAAAATCATAAATTACTTATAATTTAAAATATCAATATTTTAATTTCTATCGAAGCTAATTAGAATATTTTATTTACGTTATATAGTCTGCTATATTAGCTTTCCAACGATACCAAAATTGTTACGATAATTAATAAGTCGTGTTTTTACTATTTTTACCATTTACTCTTCGTATTAATTATATCTATATATAGGTCAGATCTCGTATCCTCGATGCGCATTCAAAAATTAAAACTTAACCCAACCTAACCACAACAGTGTAAATATACATAAATTTATAGGTTAACTCGGGAAGTAATGCAGCTAAAAAAAAACACCAAAAATTAAAACTTAACCCAACTTAACCACAACCGTGACAATATACTTTTATAGGCTCACTCGAGAAGTAATGCAGCTAAAAAAAAATACCAAAAATTAAAACTTAACCCAACCTAACCACAACAGTGAAAATATACTTTTATAGGTTAACTCGGGAAGTAATGCAGCTAATGTATATACATAGCTCACGTATACACACCCCGTTGTTTGTATACACGCCTGCATACACATGCATATGTCTCTATACATATCTATCTGTATCCCAACACGATACCACGTAGGTATTCTTACATCAGCATGGTTACGGGTCATAACCGGATCGTAGGATCGTATATGAGGCGTGCGTCGAAATAACG
>OZ025239.1:103024881-103122381 GCA_964019155.1 Osedax fenrisi
TATATCAAATAAATATTTTATATTAAATTTACAAATAATTAACAACAAATATTAATAGATTTCGCGAAGGGGGGGAATCTTTAATTATAATCATTGTGGGTGACAGGACATTTAGCGCTATTATAATTAGCAATATACCATTTTAGGATATTACAATTATGTATAGGCATAGACATTAGAGTAACTAATTAATTACACAACAACAGCAATGATTTTGCGAAGCAAATATAATATCAATGATTTTTCGAAGCAATACTTATTCCTTCGGAAAATCTTTGATAATATCTATGTGTATAGGCTATTAATTAGTTATATTAATTAGTCTGGGGTCGATGGCTCAGTGGGACAACCAAAAGCTAGTAAGCCAGAGGTCCCGGATTCGACTCCAGGCAGTTCTTGATTTTCTCTTGTGTTTATAAAGAACTTAATAAACGATAAATCAAAACACAAGAAAAAAAAATGTTACTATTTGTATTGTATTGTCCGGGGCCTCTCACAGTTATTTATAACATGTACAAGTCTATGACTTCTTGAGGGGTCCATTTGTATCCACTATTTGTATTGTATTCAATATATATATATGAGATTTCAATAAATAAATATTATTATTATTATTATTATATACAATTTGGCGGTATTATAAATAAATATGCAAATTTAGATATAGATGATATTATATATATACAAACTATATTATCTTGTAATTATACTAATATTATATTGTATTAACTATATTAACTACTTTAATTACTTTTTTACTTTTTTTTTTGGTTTTGTGAGCAATCGGCCGTCCGTTAAGCCGGAGCGGCTCGGACTTTTTTTGTTGAAAATTGCTGCACCTTCTAGCATTTTATGTTTGGAGTATTTCTGTCACAATGGTATACTTTTTTTTTTTTACATATAGTATTCGCCGTGCGCCAGAGCTTTTAAAAATACCTATAAATATTTTTCTATAGAAAAAATACCGCTATTACCTATATTGAAATCACATGACAATTACATTATAAACCATTATAAACAACTAATTTTCAAATTTATATTCATTTTATTATACTTTTTAACCACGAACCTTCTTACTAATACACCTTTTTATATTTTATATAACCCCAAACCATTTACTAAATGACAAATAACAACATATATGGATATAATCGGCTAATCTTACTGTATAAATAATAACTATAAAGATATTCGAATATGGGATATTGGTACTAAAATGAGATTTTATATATTTATGCTATTATAATAAAATTTGTATAGTTGGAATGCTTATCAAATTCTATAATAGAAGTCATATCTTAGTTTTTTTAAATTTTTATTTTAAAAAAAGTTATGACCACAATTGTGAAAAAAAAATTAGTAAAAATGTTTAATTTTGTAGATAGAAATTATGAATGTATTAATTTATTTATAATACATATTATAACATAACTCATTCAATAATGAATATTATATAATGAAATTAACATAATATATATATTATAAATATAGCTATCTAAATATTTATAGAAATAAAAAAAATATCAGCATTTCTGACCAATATGGGGAAAATTGGGATTTTTTTTTTTAATAATATTTTTTTATCTAAAATTAATATAATTTATATTTTTACAAAGCTCTTTAAATTCTATAATATAAGTTGTATCTTGGTTTTTACAAATTTACAAAAGAAAAAAAATGATAGAGCAAACTAATAATTTAAAATTTATAAAAAAATAAGATAAAAAGTAAAATATATTTTAAAAAATTTCTAATGATTTAAATTCTTTAAAAAAACCCTATTATTAATCCAGTCGATTGAAAAAATTTTTTTGTAATAGTGCGTAAACTTTTTTTTTTCAAATATAAAATTTATCATATTTTTACATTAAAATAGTGAATAAATAACCATATTTTATACTATACATTATTTTTTTAAAATTAATTTCATGTAATAGTACACTCATATACTTATGTATATATATTTATGTTTATATTTTTTTATAAATAATTTTTTTTTAATTAAAATTAAAATATTTTGTATTTTTCCAACATTTCCTGGAAATTTCCTGGAAAATCGAAAAAAAATATTGTACAAATATTATCTTATACAAAATATATAATTAAAACTATAATTGCAGATAAAACTAAAAAAAAAAATTGTAATGATGTTAAATCGAAATTTCAAATATTTCCTATCTCCTCCATGTTAAACTTCCTATCTCTTCATGTTAAACTTTAATGAGGTGGCGCACCTCCAATAATTAATTTTTTAAATTTTATTTTTTTGTATTCAATTTAATATGTTATCTAGTTAATATAAAAAAATGTGCAGCAATTTTCAAAAAAAAATTACCGAGCCACTCCGGCTTACCGTCCGTTAAGAGCATAGATATTGAGTGAGGTTCGTCACTCTAATGTCTATGGTTAAGAGTGATCATTGGATAACATTTTTTTTATCAGTGATTCTAAGGTAAAGGAAGTTGTTTTAAGACACATGTACAAAAATTATTCAATTTGAGATCATATTGACGACGCTACCGTTACCGACAGACCGTTAAAAATTAGTACAAAATTACATTGAAAAGTATTATAGAAAAATACATTATAACACAAAATATACGAAAATATATGAAAATGGTTGATACAACTTAATTCTTTAAAAACAAATATCACTAGCTCTCATTCTAGTATATTATATACTGTATATATGATATCTGTTTTCTAAAAAATATCATAAAAAGTGAAGAAAAAAATGTTGGTTTATTTTTTTACCTTTTTGAAAAAATCTTGATTTTTCACAAAAAATATAGTAAAAGTGGTATAAAATATTATATTTTTATAAATTAAATATTTTTTTTTTAATTTTACCTTTTAGATTATATAGACATATAAATAAATTGTAAAAAAAAATAAATTCGTTAATATACATATTAGAATTTTAAAAAAAATCCTAGAAATGTCGTTTATTTAATTTCATTTATAGGAAAAAAATTAAACACTTTAACTTTTTATATTTTCCATAAAATTCTATGTGCTATTAAAATTTCATAATACAAAAAAAATTATTAGTAGGTTAAAAATCACTTTTTAGTAATTTTTAAAATTTCCCATGTTAAATTTCTTATTCTCTATGTTAAACTTCTAGGAATTATCGCGAGCCCTAGGATGGTCAAAAATTAATAAAAATTGTTTTGACTTATTTTTATATATTATTTTATAAGTTCCAAGTTGACAAGTATTGGAGGACCCATATTCAGCTGAATGATCACTCTTACCGCCCGTGGGAGAGATTATTGTGTTGGGGCCCCCAACTTGGGGGGGAAAGCATGGGAAAAATAGTTTGTCTTTATATGACGTTTGAAGGATGAGGTTGATGTCATTGTTCGGTGGTAGGGTAGGGAGTTCCAATGATACAGGGAAGATAATGTAAATTACCGTATATGGGAGGAGTGGAGGTTATGTAGGTGGGATGTAGTAAGGAGAAAGGTGTTGGAGGATCGGGTGTGGATTGGGGGTAGTGGGTGTATGTAGATGAAGAAGGTAGTCGGGAGAGTTGTGATGTATGGCTTTATGGATTTTCAAGGAAAGTTTGTATTTAATACGGTATGAGACTCGGAGCAAGACCTAGGTGAGCTCCAATAACCTCCTATAACCTCCTATAACCGAGGTTATAAGAGGTATTGCTGGGAGCCAGTGTATTTGTTTGAGGAGAGGTGTAATGGAATCAGAGGAATGACGGGGAACTAGATGGACACAACGTAGGTCAGCACCTACTACATCATTTTGAAGACGTTGCAGTTTAATCAGTTTGTAAGCGGGGAGATTGAATAGTAGATTGTTGCAATAGTCGAATAGGGGGAGTATATGAAGATGCGATAGTAACATCAATGGGGAGGGGTATGGAATGTCGAATTAGGCGGAAACAATGTAGGTGGTAGTGGATGGATTTGTGCATGTGGGCAATGTGAGTATCAAGGGAAAGAGTGGAGTCGATGTGTAGGCCAAGGTTACGGATATGTTTAGAATAAAGGAGGGTAGTCATGTTTAGTAATATTTGGTGGTTCAGGGAGGGTGGAGGAACGTAGGGGTAAGTGGAGAAATATAGCTTCGGTTAAGTATAAGGGAGTTGTAAGTAAGCCATTTGTGTATTAAGTTGATGCATGAGGGGGCACGCGTGGAGGAGTCGGTGCAGTTGAGGTAGAGTTGAAGGTCATCGGTGTATGTATGAAAGGAAATTGATAGGTAGTCGGTAAAGATTTGGAACATGGGGATGAGGTAATTTTACATTAATGTTAAAAAGGAGAGGACCAAGAACAGAATCCTGGGGAACACCATGGGTGATAGAGCGGGGGGGAGATGAGTGTGAGTTGAACCTAACTGTGGAAGAACGATTGGAAGTGTAAGAGGTGAATCAATTGAGGGCGATGCCAGTAATGTCAATTGATGAAAGTCGATGGATGAGGAAGTTGTGGTCAAGGGTGTAACAGACGGAAGACATGTCATGGAGGACGAGTATGGAGCCACGGTTATTGTTTAGACCGGAGAGTAAGTCAGAGGTAATGAGTGTTAGTGCGGATTCTTTAGATTTGTGGGGAAGGTAGGCACTCTGAAAGATGTTGGGGATTTTATTGGTTGTAAGGTATGTGATAAGTTGGGAGAATCTCGAGATTACGCGTTCAAGGATATTTAGTTGTATATATGTTAAACTTAAAACGTTTTTAAAACATCATTCTACTGCTTTAATAATTAAGTGTTAAACCCTGATTTAATTATTATTTAATAATATACACATATAAGGTTTACTTAAATCTGTCTTGATAAGTATTTAAATCTGTCTTAAAATGTATTAGGCCTACTGATTTAAAAATTATTTAAGTATTTAAGTATTTAAGTCTGATATTATTGTTTGCTGGGATAGTGATATGCAAAGACGTTATATATTAATACATGGCTTCGCCCCTTAGATGTCTATGGTGATATGAATGGAAAACTATGTTTTAAAGTAGTTAACCATCGGGGAATGAATGCATCCTATGATACGAAGGACATCGTTACATAATAATTATAATAATGATTTAAAATGTACTCCTAAAAATTCCTACTGTCCTTCGTAGTCATACATTTGTATCTATCAATAGGATATCTACCTATACGATTAGGAAATATTTATAATAATTTTATATTTCTATCGGAGCATTTAGGAGATATATATATCAATACCTCATATAACCTCGGTTATAGGATGTTATAGGAGGTATTGTATATATCCAAGGTATATCCTAACTATTATAATTCTTCAATGGGTTATTCTAAATTATACAGTAGAGAAGGGATACTTGAGCCCAATATTACTTAATATACTTATGTGATATATAATATACCAAAATTAAATCATTTTAAGCATGTTAAACATGTTTAGTATTTTATATTTAATAAATGGGATACATTTTTTTCTAAATTTTGTAGCTACATTTCCTATATAGCTAATTATAATAACGCTAAATACCTTTTACCTACATGGGTTATAAATTATAATACGGTATTATGATAATACCGTACGGTATAATCCCATATAGTATACGCATAGGTGTGTAGCTTACCCATAATTAGTTGTAAATATTATACCTGACATCAGGCTATGGAACAACAACAAGAATAACATTGGAAAGTGTGGCGGGCATGTCTCATGAAACCTATTACATTTTAGCGTAGGTTATACGACATTTTATATTTGTGAATACGATGCATTCACATGCACATTCACAATTGCCTATACACAATGTGTATTACACATTTCTATACATATTACCATTATCCATTTATATTACATAACATTATAACGGTAAATATAACATTAATTTAAAGTATAGTTGTAATTGTTTATCCGTGGTAGTGTATGATAGACAATAATGTATCTGTAACGTTATGAACGAGTTATATTATATTTATGAATGATTATTATATATGTATATATATAAATATATATATATATTTATATATATATATATATATATATATATCTATCTATCTAGTAGCAAGCATATTGTTGGGTTATTTACATTCTTAGATTAATTTCATATCATATGTTTATTCATCGGTTATATTGTTATTATAATATATTATTATCCTATATATTATACACATTTCCCCTTGTCCACCTAATGTGGTTCCCTACATTGTTAGAGTTTATTGAAGCGAGTGTCACATCCATATGACACAATCACGTTTATATACGACCATGTATATATTCCGTCACGCATGATCACGCAATCCTCTATATTCACTGGTCGCCGCTTGTACATTACAAATACATTCTATTAA
Organism: Osedax fenrisi; assembly: GCA_964019155.1. Lineage (NCBI taxonomy): Eukaryota > Metazoa > Annelida > Polychaeta > Sabellida > Siboglinidae > Osedax > Osedax fenrisi. The sequence continues at coordinate 103,031,185 of OZ025239.1, forward strand.
TACATATACTAAATACTTCGCTTATCAATTCTTAATAATATTACTATGCCATCTCTAATATAATCAATATTATTTAAAATATGAATGTAGGGGAAAGTCCCCGATTACCGACCCCTAAATGATTATTTGTAATAACTTATTCAATATTAAATATATTTAATTGAAATTTGTAATTAGGGTAATATTATGGCAATGAATAAAGTGGCTATTTTAAATTGTTGATATAATTATATTTACAAGAATAAACAGGGGGGTCGGTAATAGGATACATGTGCCTAATACCGACCCCCGTCCCCTATTACCGACCCCCTAAAATAATCGTAGTAGAACCTATAAATAATTGTAGTATTATAATATCCAATAAAAAGAGTAGATATATATATCTACTATATGTATACATAACTATAATTAATTATAACTTGACGTAATTTATTTTTTATTGAATTTATGTTTTAATAGTAGGTTATATTAGTACCTAATATTAAATTTAAATTTAAACTTTATAGTAATTATATTAAAATATTGTATATTATTATTTAATATTTATTTATTAATCAGTATGTATATAATCAACTGGAATTATGAATCCTAAATCTATATCAATGATACATAAACAACTTACGACATATTTTAAAGTAAAATACGAATCTATTTTGATTGGATATTATAAATCACATGGGGTCGGTATTAGGGTAATTTAGGGGGTCGGTAATAGGAAAATAATATGGGTTGCTATAATTAAGATATATTGGTTAATAGTTATTCAAATTCAATTATTTTTATAATAGTTATAAACATTTGATTGTTCTACAATATTATGTACAACATCAAGTTTTCTTTTAATTAATAAAGTATTTACAATGATTTAAAAAAAGTTATTATTCAAATATTAAAAAAAATAAAACAGAATATTACATTTTATCAAATAACAATTGTAGGATTAAATATTTTTTAAAACAAAATACGTTTTCATATTTATCATTAAATTACTAACAGTTCATGTATATATTATTTTTTGATATCTCTTATAGTTACTGAGATACGATAGGGGGTCGGTATTAGGAGGGGGTCGGTAATCGGGGACTTTCCCCTATATATCATACTAATTGTATACAATTAGTAGAATGGTATTATACCAAAGCCCTTTGGATAACCCTTTGAGCTTTGGTTATAGGTAAACTACTGTATATGTAAAATGGCTATGTATACATATATATACATATATATATATATATATATATATATATATATATATAACTGCCTGTGTGGCTCAGTGGCTAAGGCGTCAGACACACAAGCAGTAGGACACGGGTTCGACCCTAGTCCGGACCATTAATTAATTTTATAAAATGGGTCTTAAAATATTATTTAGAAGTGATCTTATATAATTGTGTATAAATAAATGATCGGCTCTCGTTAAAACCATTGATGCCTTAACATGAGAGCGGCTTCGAAGGGACATTAGAGCCATATATGGTTATAAGTGAAAACTTCATCTAAGAAAAAATAAAATAAATAAAAATAAAATATATATATATGTATATATGTATATATGTATATACACAATCTACAATAAAATAAAATATGTTATTGTGAAAAATATATGAAATATATATATATATATATATATATAAATATTTATATAAAAAGTATACTTTAACTCGGTGAAATGTCTTACGTATACATATAGGACAGTTGATGATACATCTCTTAGCATTCGTAAAAATAATAATATAGATTTAACTAATCAGTTAATATCGGACGTAAATTCCTTATATGAGTGGCTTAATTTAAACAAATTGAAATTGAATACGGCAAAAACAAAAATTCTTATATACAAAGGTGCATCATTAACTTCAAATATTGTTATTGAAAGACAACAATTATCTATAGATATATATATATGTAAAACATATAATTTGTTGGGCATTATATTGGATACAAAGTTAGATTTTAAACAACATATAATAAGTATTCAAATTAAATTATCTAAAATTATATATATGTTAAAAAAACTGAGTATTATTCTCCCGAAAAAAATACTCTATTTATTATATAATTCTTTATTTTTACCTCATGTATTGTATTGCTTGGAATTGTGGGGAAATGTATACTTTAGTAATATATATGAAATAGAATTATTACAAAAAAAAGTAATTAGAATTATTAATAAAGATATATTTATAATCAGAAATGGAACTTTTATTTTATCTAGCACAAATTCTCTATTTATTAATTCTAATATATTAAAGTTACGAGATCTTATTATCTATAAGAATATTTTGTTTATGCATAATATATTTGTAGGTAATTGTCCAAAAACTATGAATAACATTTTTGTAAGGATATATAATAAATATAGATATTCAACTTTTAATTATACTCTACCATATATAAAACATACACGATATCATAATTCAATATTATTATCTGGTCCAAAAAATGGAATGAAATTATTAAAAATCCATGTATTTCAATGCATTTAAAAAATAATAATTTTAAAAATATTAAAAAAAAATACCTCTTAAAACAGTATTCATAGATATTATTCATATACATTTTTTAATAGATTTATTCTTCTTCTTCTTTGTATTCATTTATTTTAATATATTTATGTACTCATTGTTTATTTGTTTATATAAGTATTTTCCCCTACAGTACTGTAAAAAAGTTAATACGTATTAACTTTTTTTTTTAAATCTTTAATTTTTATTATATATACCTATAGGTATATCTTCATTTTTATTTCGTTTATATAGGTATTACCTAAGGTATTTTTCTTTTCAGTATTACAATTTTTAATAAATGTATTCTTCTTCTTTTTATTCATTTATTTTAATATATGTATTACATATTCTTTATTTGTTTATAAAAAGTATTTTCTCATACAGTATTAATTTTTTTTAAATAATCTCTAATTTAAATTTTATTATATATAATCTTCATATTTTATTTCGCCTATATAAGGTATTTTTTATTTTCAGTATTACAATTTTTAATAAATTTATTCTTCTTCTTTTTATTCATTTATTTTAATATATCTATTACACATTGTTTATTTGTTAATGTTTATTTGTTTAATTGTTTATGTGATAGAAAGTATTTTCCCCTACAGTATTAACTTTTTTTTTCTCAAATAATCTCTAATTTTCATTTTTATTATATATAATCTTCATGTTTTATTTCGTTTATATAAGGTATCGTTCTTTTCAGTATTATAATTTATATATATATATATAAATAATCATTAATTCAATTATAAATTAAAAAAAAAAAAAATTAAAATCACAAAAAATAATAAAATCAAAAATATTATTTTTGTTTTATGTTAAGTATTCAGGTGCAACTCCATTTTTTATTTTTAACAATTTATATATAATGACCTCATACTTTCTCTCTTTTTAGAGAAATTGTAATTGTTTACATTCTTAAATATATTTATATTTTATTTATTTTATGAGAATCTAGACTATCCAAAAATATGATGATTGGGGAAATTCTAGTAAAAACATTAACTTGTTTATTAATGTCCCCATCATTCCTAGCCTGTTTAAATCTGATTTATTTATTTATTTATATATATATATATATATATACTATTATTCCGATATAAATAATATGGAGTTATTCTATTTACCCATAGGTAATAGTATATAGGACTATAGTCCTATACATGTATACATCTAAGGGCCGAAGCCCATACATAAGCCCATACCTATATAACGTATTTGGGTAATAGTTACCTATAACATACACTCATATTTACTCGTATAGGTATACCTATACTATAGTATAGGTATACCTACTATAGTAGTACCTATAGTAGTACATATAGTAGTACCTATAGGTACTCTACATAGTTATTTATTGTAATTAAACTTTCATTTAATTTTCCTATATATATATATCCAGTGTATACTATAGTATATTTACGCATCCCTCAATGTGTTAACAACATCTTACGTATATATCTATACAAATTATATCTATTTTAGAATTGTATTTTAATTTCTATTATATTTTTCTATCGATATAACATGGTCTCATTACTAATGAATCATTACCTATAGTGTATACACTGTTCCTATAGGACAATATATTGTGTATACATTATGTATGTATACAAGTCTATAGACTTGTTGTTATACTACGGACACAATATGTTCATAATAAATCATCGTTATTTCCTTACACGTATACGTTTAGGTATATATAATTATATATATATATATATATATATATATATATATATATGTAATATATAATTCTGATGATTATGCTACATGAAGTAGTATTTAATAATATACATACTAATATATATATATATATATATATATATATATATATGAAGTATACTTATCCATATATGGATAACACATATATGGATAAGTATACACGTCCGCTATATATACCGCGTATACGCATGCGTGTTATACCATGCTAAGCGGCTATATGCATATAAACTATAAGTCAAATATAAAAATTACATGTGAAAAATTACATATGCGTCATAATATTTATTCAAATAAGTTAAATTAACCCTTTTTAATGAAGAGTCGCGGCGAGGTATAGTTGTTAAAGAAGCAGCGTCTCGCAAATTATATACATTATATAACAAATATATTAAAATTACATGTATAGTTATTAACAACAACATCTATAAAGAAAAGTGGTTTACATTAAAATTATAATATGCGTTTAATAATATGTATGTTAAATAACTAATACATATGTAACATTGAAAATTAAATATATTTTAAGAATATTAAATAACTTTAAAATTAAAATAAAGTATACTTCAGTATAATATATGTAATTTAATGAATAATACTAATTATTATATAGTTTATAAATCGTTATAAATCTATACATATATGTATATTACATATAATCGGGTAATACTGCCAGTTTTTTGCGGGTTATACCGAAAACTCGTGAGTTTTCGTGCATGATTTATTTAAATATGATCGGAAATAAATATTTGTATATATACGTTTATATGTAATGACCCTCTAAAGTTTAAGAACATATATATTCTTGAACTGTCGTGGGTCATTACATGAAAACGTGGCTGAATCAACATATATATATATATTTAATTAAATTTGATATGTAGTATATTTGATTATATATATGAAAACAATTATAGAGAAATATAATATATATATATATATATATATATATATATATATATATACGTATTCCTATAGTAAGACATATTATATGACAAACAATTACTTCAATATAATAATATATTATATAAATAAATTATTTAATATATATAATATATTATATATAATGTATATAGGATTACATGTAGGTGCACCTACATTATTTTAAATTAATTATATATTATTATTGTTGTGATATTACTGGACAAAACTTGAATTAATGCATGGCGGTATTACCAGACCCGTAAAGTAATTATTTCACCATAATCATTTTATTGTGGAAAATTAAAAAATAATTCGACTTACTCTTTTATATAAGATATAACTATATTGAAAAAAATAGTGAAATACGAATTATATTCATGACGTTATATAACATTATCTACTAATTGCCGTATAATCCATCTTTCCCATATCCTTAAAATTAAGTTTGTGTTTAAAACAAATGTTTAAAAATCTATGTTTAATATATTCAAATAATTTTAAATTTATTATAATTCTTGAAAATATAAAAAACTTGGAAATTGTTATATTACAAATTATTATTATTTGCGTATATAATCTAAAATATTGTTTTATAGAATAATTAATTATTATATACTTACCTATAATTTAATTAATTAATTATCCCAATATGGTATATACAATCTATATATATTATATAAATAATTCATATAATTTTTCTAGAAATAATATTGTTATGCCACGCCCACATAAATTCGTGGATTTTATTTTCAACTTGACAGGTTCATATATTTATTTCTATTATATCTGGAACTTTTTATATTATTTATTATTTAAAAAATGTCTTTTGTAATTTATATATTTTATTAGATAGAATATACTTTATTAATTTAAAAAAGGTTTTATAAATGTTTATATAATTATTTTAATATATAAAAAATATTTTTAATAATAATTTAATATTTAAATTTACATCAAATGAAAAAATAACACGTCATCGTAATTGAAACGTCATAATAATTGACACGTGATTGTATGAAGAATTGTATCTTTGATAAATTTCAATTGTTAATGATTAATTAATCTAATAGGTAATGATTTTAAAATATATTTATTTTTAGTAGCCTATATATATTTAAACGAAAATAGTATATTAAATATGTTAAATTATTATAATAATAATTATATAAATGTATGATTATATTATATAATATATTGGAAAATAATATATTTGTCCGAATAATTAATATTATTTAATTTAATAGAGTATATATATATATATATATATAGTTAACATATATTACTATACATATGTTACAGTAATGATTACTCTATCAATGATAGAGTCTATCATATATAGTATATGATTAAATACAAAAATATATATATTTATATAATTACATATTATTTTCAAGAAATTTAATATAGGTTAATTTTAATATAAATTTATATATAAAAACTACATAATAAAACCCGGAATATAACTAGACAATATCAAACGTAATCAAAAATAGGAAATTATATGAAAACTTTATTTATTGACGTTTAAAGGAATGTTTTATAAAAACAAATATAACTTAATTACTAATTATTAAACACAGTTGTACATTGTATAAAGTATAATATACATTATGGGTTACATCATACATTATAAAATATAATTAGTATAATCAGCCTACTTTAAGTAGTACTTATAATATTATATCCTATATAATGTTATATTACAAAGGGCATGACGACCTTGTTATTACTTCCTATTAATATTGATACAAGTAATTACATTTATAATTAGATTATTAAACAGAACAAGATAATATTTTCTTTTCTTAAATATTTCATTTCTAAAATATTATGTTTATGTAGGAATAAATAATCACTATTCTTATAATTAATAAATATTCATTATTAATATTATTGACACAATTTATTATAATATTACAAATTATTATTATATATATATATATATATATCTATTATTATTAGATATATATATATATCTATGATTTCAACTAATTATCATTAGCTGTCTATCAGACTGATCTTACGAGTATTATCCTTGTTAAGATACGCCCATATACATTGTATTCTAATGTGATACGCCTATAAGTTTATTGCTATTATATTTAAAAAATGTTTACTCTTGTTAATTGTTAATTGAGTTTATTTCTGTTAATATGTATATTTTTAAAAGTATTCTGTGATAATATTTATTTTATTAGGTAAGCATTATTAATTTTCATTAATATTTATATTATTTAATATTAAAGAACTAGATTTTACTAATTTTGCTAATTTGTTTGCATTTGCGATAAATGAATTAAATAATTTGACATAAGATTATAATCATTATTATAATGATTATAATAATGTTATACATCATAGTTATTAAATATGAATTAATATTATATACTTTTCAATTATATATTTTAACATTTAATTTTAGTTGATATTCATTCATTACATGTTTAATATATACAGTTAGTTGCCAACTAACTTAGTTGGGTATACGCCGTATGACACGTTGTATATCGTATACTTATTTATTGAATTAGTTAATGATTAACTTAATGCATATAATATTTAATATGTTAATTTAATTATAATTATCTAACATATATAATATAATTATTATAATAATAATTGATTTTCAATGTAATGATAGTTGAACATGTAATTTATATGTTTCTCCACATTTATTAATCTATTATAATTATTATAATAATAATACTAAAAATAACAATTATTTTCTAGTTTAAAAATTACATAAAGTTTATGATCAACTAAATTGTATAGACGATCACAATTATTGTGACAATAGCAACAGAATATTACAAAATATTGATATTTATATGTATTACATAATGTAATATAATATATAGTATATATAATTATTATATTATATTATATTAATAACATCATTACTATATATTATAATAATATATAGTAATGATTTTATTAAATAATATTTAATTAACATACTTCATTTATTATATTTTTATAAATATAAATTAATACTATACATATTTTATGTTTATAAAATCTTCATTATTATTTAAAATTATCATTATGATTATCATAATGCAACATTAAATGTTATATTTTTTTTAAATAATTAATTTTATAACAATTCATAATTTAATTTATTAATTTATATATACTATTATATAGATTTAGTTCGGACTGCACGCAAAATGCATAAATAATTTCTATATATAATAACTACAGTCGGTTGGTGGGGCGATTTATACGTTGATATAATTACATAATATCTATTACATATCTAATTTACTATTATTTACTATTTCAAAATTGTTACTACTATCAAGCCTATCAAACTGATGATATATATTTATATATATATTTTATAAATAATTTGTATAATTAGTGTTAAATAAACATAAATTAATGTTAAGTAAATATCTAGTTAATAGATAATAGTATTATCATAATACACAATTCTACATATTGGTAATTTATCGTGACAGACTATTACATCATTTGTACACACTATGACCCCACCAACATACCATGATTATTATTTACAAATTATCTGCCAGTTTTCGTACGGAACCGATTTACTTTTATTGTGTTTGTTTGTGAATGTTATTTGTTAAAACGATATTTTTTGTCTATTATTTCAAATTTATTAAAAAAATATGTGAAATTCAGAGAAATAAATAGTTTCACTATAATAATTTTAAATATATAACAAATAATCTAATACATTATAAATGATTTAATAAAATGAATAATTAACTTATCATCATGGGTAAGTTCTTAATATGACCGGCGACATCAACAGAACATATGTTATATTATTTTGAGCCATTTAGGAGGAAAAGGCACATCAATATTAAAAATAGAAAACGAAACCGAAAATAAAAATTATAATAAATATTATTATTATTATTATTATTATTATTAGTAAATGCATAATGTTTATATAGTAACATCGTTCGATTTCGAATCACAATAACAATATTTATAACATATTTAAAATATGATTTTCACATATAATAAAGCTAGTAATAATAATATAATGCCGAGACTATTCGAGTTAGTATTTTAAATTGATTACATATTTGTTCGTATTAAAATGTAGTTTTTCCTTTAACGTAACGAACTTAACCGGTGTGAAATAACTTGGTATGCGTACTTCGACGACTTCGCAGTCAGACATTCCTCGTAATCGCGTCGTTATGATCTTCTAGTAAGCTAAACATCTTCGAAGGTATCCACTATCTAGCACCGCTAAGTTACACCGATGTAAAACTGAATTATTCACGATATATCGCGGGTATAAAAAAGTATACGCAGTTCAACCGAGGTCATTAGAGAATGACGCGGATAGAGTTAGACGTATATTCTCAACGATCGTAATCGATATAGTAGTAATGTATAGGTTTTATGTATCAATTTAAAATTATAAGATTATAAAATAGATAATATAGAATACTTTTAATAAATATATAGTGATAATTTGCGATTAAATTGGATATATTTATTAAAATATCTTGTAATTACGTCACGTAGCTCATGTTATAGATATTATTATATATTTTACTATATACGAAAAATATGAAATATGTTTAAAATGTAAACTTTAAATACACCTATACTGATACAATAATCGTATTCAATTAAATAGTCTATTTCACTAATAAATCAAGTTCAGATAAATAATTGTCCGTAAATGTATATTGTTCGGAGTATCTCCGTTTAATCGTGTTTTATCACACCTCGCGATAAATAATACAAGTTTAGTTATAGGTTATAGTTTTTAAAAAGATCTTCAAACTATAAATTATATTTCTCATTAGAAAGAGTATACGCGAGGTGAATCAATTAAGCGTACTGCAATGTATTATTCCATTTCAAACATTACATCGAATTCGCGAATATGATTATATTTACTAGACTAAAAAGATATATTATTCAATTTCAAGAAATATGTATGTATTTGAAAATAGAATAGATTGAATTAGGGTGCATTTTAAGATGGAATCTAGGCAGTCGAGTCAGATAACGGACCACCCACCAACGCCCAAGATTTATTCTCGGTCGAAAAGTCGTCAACATTTAGATATCTCTGAGAATATAGGTGAAACTCTATTTTAGTTAACGTATACATATTAGATATGCGAGTAGTATGTTTGGTCGAGCGAGTTAAATGAATTATGAGTTTATATGAAAATGAAAACGTATAAAAGTCACACAGGCTAGACTTCGGTTCATTCGGTATCAACCATCATCTTTATGTCATCCGGTAAATAAATTTGAAAAAATTATGTAAAATATATATTATTTATAAACAATTATTATATATATATATATGTAATAGTTTAATGGAGTGGCCAATATTACAAATTTCCGAATGCTTGTCACAAAAATCACGATGAACACGCTAAGGTGTATATATCATGTGACATCGTATTACAGAAAATAATATCGTTATTCATCGTTTTAATGATTTCTTAATTTATAATTTGCGGACTCCGTATCAGGTTAAAAGTATAACGAAAAAAGGGTTTAACGATATATCACAGCGCACACACCATTTCACAGTTTACCATGTAAATAGATAGGCAGCATATGGTCTATTAATGGTCAATTAATTGTATTTATAATATATACATATTGTAGACATATATTTATAATATTTATTATATATAGCCTATTGTGTATATATTTTAAATTACTGTTTTAAATTGTTATTTATTTTCATTTATTCTATAGAAAATGTATTTTTACTATTATTAGAAAATAATATTTATGAAAGATTGGGTAATATATAAACAGATGTTCTTTGTATAATACACAACAAAATAATAATATAACTATAATAGTTTTTATATGAGTAACCTTTATACATGCACTGTTAGTGTGAATTCATTATTTTGAGAAAATAGCATTTGAATATATATGAATATATATCATATATAATTAATATATATATAAACCACTTTTTATGTCATTTCTTGACTGTTTTCATGAATAAATTTTTTTACAGGTATTAAAAAAAATATCTTGAAATATCTTATGGAAATTATTAAGAGTATTATGAAATAAAACAAATTTAAATACAAAATTATTTTCACCAAAAAAATGTGTGAGACATCCCGGGGATTTAAGGGATTTAAGGGGATTTTAAAATTGCATGCTATAAAAGATGCTTTTTATGCTATTTATGCTAAACTGAACACAAACATCACAATTACAAGTTGCTATTTAGATGAACATCGATGAGCGATTGTTAGTGGCTAGGATTTCAAACATAGAGTAACTTAATAAAGAATTCAGAATCACCTTATATCGAGTCTGTACGAGCGTGTAGCCATCTTTATTTTATATCAGGGATGGTTAACATGTAACATACATTTCTTAAATACAAATACAATTATTTAAAAAAAATTATCTAAACAAATATAAATATATGTGATGTTACAAATACCAATATAAAATAAGAACATTAGGAATATAGGTATCTGGGATGAAATAGTTTGGAATGAATGAATAAGGGATGAATAGTGAAATAACCTGGGAAGACTTTAAGAGATATTTAAATAATTTATTTATAGCAATATAATTATTGATAAATATGTATAGATATATAGTATCTATTAGATAATATTAAGATTTATCCATATATTGAATTTAATACATATTTGTAATTGATTAAAGCGGTACATATATATATATATATATATATATATATAATATATGTATATTTTATTATATATGAGATTAATAGCGAAGAATTAAATCTGGGACCACTTCGCAAAGTAATTTTAAGTAATACATTTATTTATTTTTGATAATTGAAATATTTAAAAAATTATAGTTATATAAAATATTTTATCTTTATAAATATAGATACACGTGTAATCCATATAAACAATTTCTATAAATGACATGATAGTATATTCAGATTTAGCGACATACCTTCGTAATATAATAATTTAGTTAAGAATAACTATTACATAATATTAATGTAAATTGTTAAGCATATTATACTCTTAAAATATGTAAGTGTATGCCATGATTATAGTGTATCTCTGATATTATGTATTGACAAGTAATATAAGTGTATTATTTCAAATATACCATGATTTTTATTATTTTGTGATAAACATGTTATATAATAAATTAATATTATATTTATGAACCTATAAAATGCCTTATACGCATAACAGATTAAAATCCCCCTTAACAAAGTTATATTCATATGATTTTCAAAATAATTTAATAATTTGTATTAATTATGAAAATATATGTCGCCGACTGTTTATTATTTAGCAATCGAATGATAGAAATATTGTACAGATTATATTAATAAAATATTATGTCGATTAAATATATATATTCTATGCTATTAATAATAATTAATATTAAGTCTCTGAGTACTAGCCATTTTTAATAAAATGTGAAAATAATGTATATTTAAAAAACAGTTTACGAACCATTACAATTACCTTTTATAAAATGATTAATCGTATTCAAATATTGATAATTATATATTACAAGTTATATTTATGTTATAAAGTATATAATATATTATATAAATCTGGAAAAAAATGGCATTTAATTATTATTCATAATATATTATACTTAATTAATTAGAATAATTATAATTAATTTTTACTTCAAAATAGTATCATATTTCAATCAATTATACCCCATAAAATATTATAATATACATAATGATTCTTATAGATAAAATATTTATAGCATTCTAATTAATAATAAACTGAAAAAATATTATTTATTAATTAATTATTATATTAATTAATTATTATATTAATTAATATATTTATTTATTTAAGATTAATCAAGTATTTTCATAATCAATTTTATATAATTCTGTACTTTAATATAATACTAAAAATCTAAGATATAAATACATATTTAAAAAAATCCTATCAACTGTATTGGATATTATTATTACATATATAATCATTTTTATTAATATAATTCAAATACTGAGTTTTTTTTAATATTCATTTATCACCGAACGACAAATCATTAAATTATAAAAATAATGTGCGATTAATGCCATTTGGGATTCAGAGGGATTAATATCACTATATTTGATATATATAAAAATGTTTTTATTATTTATAATTTCAAATTAAATATATGCAAAATTATATTAATATATATATATAATTTAGTGAAAGTGAAAAATAATGGAGTCAAAGATGGACATAACACTATTAGACTATCATGGATATGTCAAGGTAACGAAGCAGCCTGAAGATTTTAAGGAGTTAGAAGTGCCTCTAGCTACTGTTGGTATACAATATTGCATTAGTTATATTTAAAAATATCTATTTTATTCCAATTATTTAATTCGCGATTAAAGAGTACACAGCTGTGGAAAAGTTTTGAATTTATTTTGGACGAAAATTTGTATTTTCTATTCCATTCTATTTAAGGAAACACACCAAACATCATCTAAACTGAATATAATTCGTGTAACCATTCGTAAATAAGGGCGCGATTTTTATAGCAGGAAAGTTGGACATACGGACCTCTGTATCAACTCGCTGTCCACCCGTCTATCCGACCACTTACCCACTACACTAAACCACTTAAGCCCTACTTACCCCCTACTTAAGCCCTAAATACCCCCTACTTACCTCCTACTTAACCCCTACTTAAGCCCTAATTAAGCCTTACCTACCCCCTAATTAAGCCCTACTTAACCCCTACTTACTCCCTACTAGTGTCCTGTGGGTCTTCCACTCCACGTGTTAGCCGATGAGAAAAAGATTATCGCCGACGAATTTCTGAACGTGAAACAGTTGGACGTGCACGGTCACCACCACTCTCAGAGGTTCTCTATTAGCTCTAATAACCTATATTAGCTCTAATAAGCTCTATTAGCTCTAATAAGCTCTATTAGCTCTAATAAGCTCTATTAGCTCTAATGAGCTCTATTAGCTCTAATGAGTTCTATAAGCTCTAATAAGCTATTTAGCTCTAATAAGCTCTATTAGCTTTAATAAGCTCTATTAGCTCTAATAATCTCTATTAGCTCTAATAAATCTCTATTAGCTCTAATGAGCTCTATTAGCTCTAATAAGCTCTTTAGCTCTAATAAGCTCTATTAGCTTTAATAAGCTCTATTAGCTCTAATAAGCTATATTAGCTCAATTAGCTCTAATAAGCTGGCGGATAGTCATATTTTGTACTTTCTCGACGTATATAATATAATTATTATTTGCGTGTATCCAACGATATAATCATAACATTAATTATGGATACGCGTACATTAAATAAACATTCTACTGTTAGTAGAACATTACTTACGTTGAATATTAGGAAAGTGCGCATTTTTTGAAAAAGTGTGATCATTTATAAAATCGCGTACCAGGTAACTTTCTATCTAATAAATATTGGAAAAATAAATATATCGAATCAAAACTTTATTTGGACTATTATTGAGTTGGCTATCAAATTTTAGGTACAAATTAAAATAAAAAAGCTTGAAAGTAAATATTTCCCATTTTACGATATGAATTTGCATGCAAAAAGTTTTTTAGTTTTATTTTTGAAATTTATATTAATTATATTATTAAATTTTCTATCTATTTTACTAGTTAACTATGTCTATGTATACTAAATTGCTGACATACATAGATGTCTATAATCATTTTGTGAAAATGTTTGAGAATGAGATTTTTATATTGTGGTAATAAAAATGGTGTCATCGGAGAAAGATTATTAAATTCTATAATATAATGCATATTTTAGTTTTTTTTTGATTCTGATCAAAAAAAAAGTTACGATCAAAAATGTGCAAAACAAACTGGTAAATATTGTACGTGGTGTATGAATTGGGCATATTTTAATTTATAAATAATACTTATTTGGCCATAATTCAATTGGGATATTGTTTTAATAATTTTTTTTTATTATCGAAAATTAATTGAGTTATATTTTTAGTAAGCTCATTAAATTCTATAATATAAGTTGTATTTTAGTTTTTGGTAGTTAAGGGGGTTGGGTTAAGGGGGATCAATACCGTATCAATAATCACTGTCTTTAGATTTCAATGTAATTAGATGGGACATTTTGTTGTTGTTGAAAATTCTATTTATCATGAAATAATAAAGAATTTTACATAATTTAGATTGCCTAATATTAAGATATATTATGTTAATTATTTTCCAGAATTTTTAATTGATGAAAAATTCTCATCAAGAATATTAGCATTTTAAAAATAGTAATAAATATTGATAAAAATAAAATATTTATTTTTGTAATTTTTTTATCAAATCTCTATCTAATCACTAATTTTGTATAAAAAATAAATATATTTATTATGTAATAAAATTTAACTAAAATGTATAATGTATAATTAAATATACATATAATATCAAACATACTGTGAAAATTTAACTAAGTTTGGTTAATTATTGACTGAGAAATAGCAATTTTCATAAGAAAAACAAATATTCTGAGATAATTGATGTTAAAAATTTGTTGACTATATTATTTATAATAAAATGATGCTATGTTATTATTCTAAATAAATCCAACGGCCAATCAATAGCATTTATAAAATTAAACCAACAGATGTAGCTACTAGCAACTCGCTAGTTGACATGAATAAAATATATTATTGATCTAACTATTTTTAAATTATTCAAATTGATAAATTATAATTATTGTACAGTAAGTTTTGGCAATTTTTGTAATAATAATTTAAATTTAAATTTCAAATTATTTTTTTTAAAGACCGTGATCCTACTTAAAAGAAAAAAAGTTATAGCAAAAAATAATATTTAATACTTTTTAAAATAAAACTAAACCTTTATTTTCATTATTTATTTTTGTCGCTTTTCAAAATCTGAGATACAATATTTTATTTAGAGGAAATATAAATTTGTTGTTTTATATTAGTTTTCGAGAAAATCAAAAATTGTTATTTTTTTGATAAAAAATAGTAAAATTTGCTATAATTATGAAATTATTTTAAATTTAATATGTTTAACAAATTTCTTCTATCTATTTTATATACTCTTATAAATGGTATCAATATAATATTATGTCTTTCGACATTCATTTTAAAGCAAAATACAATAAATAGTTTAAATTTCCAGTAGAATTCTAGGCAAAAATTATTAAAAATTTGTTAAATGTTTTTTCAATTATAAAAGTACTTATTCTCTTTGGTTTTAAAATTTCGGGCAACACAAAAAATCATAAATTGCTCAAAAGTAATTTTATAGTAATTATTTAAGTATCGTATTAATGAATGCGTCTCAACCATGCTAAACGTTGACGTACGATACTAGGTATAGGTATCCGTTCTAATCGGTTAAATTTCCTAATTTCCTAATTTCGAGTCACTACATAAGCGTATACATATATTCAGAGACCCGTAACGATCTGAACAATAACCCTAAGCTCGCCGCTCGTATTAACCAGGGCGCGCGCGTACACCCAGGACTGAGAAGAGAGACAACGACCCGATGGCTATTCTAAACCAGGACATCAGCGAACTGAACATCACGATGATGGCAACGCGAGAATTCAGCGCCGGTATTATTACCGGATCGAGTGAAGTAAGTGATTCCCCCCCGCCCCCGCCCGGCCATCCGCCCACACTGATCCTCCTCCTCCTTCGCCTAGTCGTTCGCGCACCATTAACGCACAGCGAATAACGCCATTAGATGTAAGCCCCTCATTACCACGCCCCCTCATCACCATACCCCCTCATCACAACACCCCCTCATCACCACGCCCCCTCATCACCACACCTCCTCATCACCATACCCCCTCATCACCACACCCCCTCATCACCACGCCTTCACCTCCTCCCTGCAGCAGACCCAGGTCAACTCAGGCCCCGAGTCGAACAACTCCACCTCGCAGCGCCGTAAGCACGTGCATACCGTCACCTGCGGCATAGGAGAGTCTTGCAGCGACGAGCCGTTCTTTACCACCACCGCCGAGGAAGATGACCACGACCTAGAGTTGCTCAGCGCTAAAATGGGCCCCAAAGATGCGTGCCTGGACCTCTCTAGCATCGGTTCTATAAATAGTTTAAATTTACAGTAGAATTCTAGGCAAAAATAATAATTAAGAATTGGTTAAATGTTTTTTCAATTATAAAAGTACTTATTCTCTTTGGTTTTAAAATTTCGGGCAACAAAAAATCATAAATTGCTCAAAAGTAATTTTATAGTAATTATTTAAGTCAACCATGCTAAACCTCTGTAGCATCGGTTCGCGTCTTACATGAGTATCTCGACATACGTCGCTGTACACTCGTGTAACGACGACGGCTGCTGCTTATATTTAATTAGTCGTCGTTCTATATTTATTTATTCGTTACCGAGTAGTGTATTACTATTTATTTAGATATCGTCTCGTTATTAATCTACTTTATTCCGTCTTTAGAGTTAGCTACGACGCCCGGTAGCTTTGGGTACGGAATTTCTTCCGATGAATTGATGGCATTGGAAAAGAGAGACAAGAAAGAAGAAGCACCGACGGAAGAAGCACCGACGGAAGAAGCACCGACAGAAGAATCATCGACAGGAGAATCACCGACGGAAGAATCACAGACGGAAGAATCACCGAAAGAAAATTCACAAAATATCCAATTCGATATAAATAAATTGTTATCTAATAAAACGCAAGCAGATTCTAAAGAAGTCACCCCGAAGAAGTTGGAAAAGAAAAAAGCCGAAGAGGAAATACAAGTGGCTAATGAAATTACGCCTAGAATTAAAGTTTGCGAGTGTGACCATATTAAATACGCTAATACCACGACTAATACCGTATTTTACCACCAGGTCACGAGAATAGCGAATAACCTCGGAGTTATGAGTTCCGTCGATGCTATCATAAAGGTTTCGAGTCCCATGTCCAATCCCCATCCATCCCCGCTACCCCCTTCACGCATCCATCTCACAGTTTGACAATAGGTCGACGGAAACAGTATGGGTTTCGGAAAACTCAGAATTCGCGATTTTATTGGATTGCGTCACTCCTATGCCTCAATTCCACGACAAAATTCCCGACATGGCCTATCATGTAAGTCTACCTAACCCTCTTACCCCTCCTTTCCCTCCTATTTCTCTTACCCTTCCTATAAATTACTAGCTCTCCTACCCCTCCTTAGACCGTAAGTAGAAATTCACTATTTTAAATGTTCATATGAAGCAAACGTCATCAAGTAATTAAGTGTATAATAATCATTATAGTAGCAAATAAATTCTACAATAATTTTAATTTCAACATGTTAAGAATATTTGAATTTATATTCGATTCTATAAATTATATGAATTTCTAGAAATATTAAAATTTAGCTACAAAAAAAATATATCCAATTATTATTAAAATAAAATCATATTGTACTAAATTATGTAAATAGCTTAAATATATATATATATATATCACATTTTTATTAAACTTGAAGAAATATAAAAGAACATCATATAATAACTAAACTAATTTTTATGAAAATATTTAATTATTCATAGTTTATAAAATAATAAAAAATGAAAATGATTAATTTTTTTTTTTAATATCTATGATTTATATTTTGGTCAAATTTTAAATCATTAATTATTGAAATCCCACTAATATTTCTAATTTTAATTCAATAAATAGTTAATGTTGATAACAAAAATTAAATATATTTACTAATATCTATAATTTATTAATGCCAGTAGTATTATTATTTCATAATTATTGAATTATTTAAGTAAGAGTACAAAAATTATATTTTTTAAAATGAATATAATTTTAATGAATCGATTAGATTTTTAATTAGTTTTATAAACTATTTATTTATAAATATTAAACACATAAATAAATTAATATATCCCACCCCTCCTACCTCTCCCTCCCGTCTCCTCTACCTCATCAGCTATCGCCCTCACCCCATAGTTCGACTTCGAGCTCGACGTCTTTCAGAAACAGGCGATCCTGTGCCTCGAACGCAATCAAAGTGTGTTCGTGTCGGCCCACACATCGGCTGGTAAAACTGTAGTGGCTGAATACGCCGTAGCCTTGACATTCCGTAACCTCACACGGTAATGCCCCCTACCCCCACACATCCCACCCGCCGCCCCCCCCCCCTTAACCTCGCACCCCCACCTCCGTAGTATCATATACACGAGCCCCATCAAAGCCCTGTCGAACCAGAAGTACCGCGACTTCAAGAACACTTTTGCCGACGTCGGTCTCATCACCGGAGACGTACAGATTAACCCCGACGCCGCCTGCCTCATCATGACCACCGAGATATTGAGGTAACCACGCCCCCCCACGCCCCGCCCCTGTATGCCACGCCCGTAATCGTATTCATTATATTTTAATATACGTAAACAAATTATTACAAAAGTATATGTAAGAAATCCTATTTTATTATCTTTTATTTACATCGTTCGTTTGCTTTGAAACGAAGGGTAACTGTCTCGATGATCTTTAGTTTCTACAATAACCCGGGCGTAAAGCCTAACTCTGATAATAATCCCCCCCTGTACGCAGATCTATGCTGTACAACGGTTCCGATATCATCAGAGATCTCGAGTTTGTGGTGTTCGACGAAGTACACTACATCAACAACCAAGAGGTTAACCACGCCCCCACTGCCTAGCCACGCCCTATTTGTAACTCCGCCCCCTTCCATTAGAGGGGAGTCGTCTGGGAAGAAGTACTGATTATGTTACCGACCCATATAAAGCTGATCCTGCTAAGTGCAACCGTACCTAACAGTCGAGAGTTTGCCAGTTGGATAGGGTGAGTTGCAGTAGTAGTCGTATACGGCAGCCACTCATTATAGAAACAATGCAGCCATCCGATTTGTTATAAAACAATGACCATATTATTTATAACAATTGAAAGTAACCAGTTTTTCATTGATTATAATAATAATAATTAAGTTCAATTAAAAACAAAATTTGAATACCTATTTCCCAAGTTTAGTATATTAATTTTCAATGTGTGAAATATTATTTTTTGAGTATTTCTATCAATCTAAATGTTTTGAAAACTCAACCGAAATAATAATTATGTGAAATTGAGGTGACATTTGTTTTAAAATTTTTAATATATATATATCATAAATATGATGATATTTCTTTGTGTATATATTATAAATATAATTTTAAAAACCTGGCTCAATTCAATGAATTCAGATTTATTTATACTTTAAATAAGCATAAATATTGCCAATTAAATATACCTATATGTCCCATTAAAAAATTATATATATATGTATATATATATTGATATCTTTACTGTACTACACGGTATATTTAGTTTGCATATATATACAGAAGTGCTAAAAAGAAAAATAATATCTACTATTAGTTATATTGCTACTATGATGGAAAACGTTGGTTTAGATTCATACATTTATCATTTAATATATTTCTAATAGTTTCAATCATATTAATTGTAGATGTGATTTTAATATTTAGGACTTATATATAGTAGCTGTACCTGACCCTGCATTGCTCGGTTTTTGATTATTATCTATTATTTATTAATTATAGGCATTCCTTATTTTGCATTGCTAATTTAAAAAATTTTTCCTAACTAATATTTATTAATTCTAACTAAACCCAGATTGTTCGTTTTTAAGATATAAGTAAAATATTACAAAATATATTTTAAAAAATTGTCTACAAATAATTTTTAAATATAAAAATATTTCAACATATTAGTAGACGTACCCGACTCGGCATTGCTAGATTTTTGATTGTTTGCCTATCTATTATTTATTAATTTTAGCTATTACTGTTTCTGCATTTCTTGCCGTACCCTACCTGGCGTTGCCTGGTTTTTGATTGTTTAACTATCTATTAATAATAAATAATTAATTATTTATTAATTATAGCTATTCGTGATTCTACTTTGCAAATACAATAAAATAAATTTGAGCTAATACAAACTATTGTAGAAAATATTTTATTTTATATTTCAAAAATTAGTGGAATCATTTCAAAAAAAATTTTTAAAATACAAAAAATATTTTAAAATATTACAAAATATATTTTAAAAAAAATTTTCTAAATATATTTTTTTAAATATAATATTTATATTGAAATAATATTTCAATAAATAATTTAAAAAATACAAAAAATATTATTCAAAATATTTAAAAATGTTAAAAAAAATATTTTAGAAAAATATCAAAAACAATGTTAACAAATATTTTTTTAAATTTTCAAAAATTATTTCACAAAAATATTTAACAAATATTTCAAAAATGTCTAAAAAATATTTCAAACAAATATTTTTTTAAAATGTCAAAATATTCTTTTAAAATGTCTCCAAATATTTTTTATAAAATAAAAAAATATCCAAAATATTTTAAAAATTGTTTCAAATGTTTCAAAAAAGAGTCGCGAAAGATTTGACATGACAAAAAATCATTGTAATGGAAAACGTCACTTTTTTCGGTCACGTGAAATTTTCGGAACAAGACCATTAAGGGGACATATGGTCATATTTAATTGGTAATATTTAATTCTATTCAAAGAATGGAGACATATTCATTGAATTGAGCCAGTTTAAAAAATTATATTTATAATATATACACAATGAAATAATTATGATAATATTACATAAATATATAGTGTATTTAATATGATATTTCTATGTAAATTGTATGTTTACAATTATTTCTAATTATATTTATGAAAATATCTCTATTTTATTATATATATTTGTTGTTATATGTTTCAATAAAAATTAGTATTATAACTATAATAATATTTACTATATTAATATATATATATAATAATGATAACAATGTCAATATTAATGAGAATGTATAATATACAAGATGTGTACACAATTTATATGTCATTAATTTTATTATATTCATATATTTAAATTTATTTATAATATTAAATTAGTTCTGATAAATTGTGATTCTATTGTGTTTCTTACCCGCCCGCAGACGTACGAAACACAAGCCTGTGTTCGTCGTGAAAACAGAGAAACGGCCCGTTCCTCTCGAGCACTACGTTTTCACGGGCAACTCTACGCTTACTTACAACCAGTGCTATAAAGTCATGTCATCCGATCATCAGTTTAACCACCACATGTTAGCATGCCCTACCCTACATAACCCTACATCACCCTACCCTACATTAAGAGTGATTTTATTTTCCAAAAAATCAAAAAAAAATTTGTTTGGGTATTCTCAATACTAAAATGTTGATGAATCATGTGAGCAGTCGAATCCATCATCAACATCATATCTAAAATCACCCTTACCCTACATCACCCTACATCACTCTACATCACCCTACATTTCTTACATGTACGTCACCCTACGTTTAATTATCTTTCGTGTCGGAGCATAAATAAAATCGTACTTATACGATCACTACTACGGTAATGTCTCTAATGAGTCACACGGACATTGAAACCACCCCCTTAAGTGCATATTACCCTCCGTATAAGTACCCCCGCCCGCCCCCCTATTATCCCAGGTATGCTATTGCAAGCGGAATTATTACAGAGCGTATGGAAGCGAAGAAAGGGTACAAAGGCCAAAATACCAAGGTTATAGGCGTTATAGCGTTATAGGCAGCGACGGGTCAACGTTCACGCTTTGTTGTTTAAAATAGCATTTCAAGATAATCAATTTAACGATATCAACATTTGTTAACACTACCGCATAGCATAGATAAGATATAGCTAGTATATATTAGATTTCCACCTCGAATATGATGCATACCTAGTATTACATATAATTATGTAAATAATATGACTTTGTTTAATATTGCGAACTCGCATATCTTTCAAGCATTACGATAACTGTGCAACTATCGGGTAAATACTATTTAATATTATTTAAAACTATTTACATTTAAATTTATAATAAATATAATATTTATACTAAAACTACTTTTAATACTATGATATAATGTAATATATTTGTGGATAGGTATTACTTCTGTTCTATAAATAGATTTTTACATATATTTAAAGGTTCAGCCTTCACACCAAAAGAGTAGCCGGATTATCAGGCAGATATTTCTCACGGATCCGTGAGAATAATTTTATCCGGATTTTATTTATTTAGAAAAGTTGATGGATATTTTATGTATATTACGTGATTTTATTGTAAATATCCTAGCGATAGAAAATAGTACTTATAATTTAAATTAAAAGTAAACAAATATATCATTGTTTAATTTTTATATATATATATTAATTTAATAGTAATTAAATTAATTCTATAGAAGATATTTTGTTACCAGCCTATGTAGCGTACAAACGTAGATTAATGAATCGAATAATTTAACAAATTAAAAATAATTCTCGTATCAGCGGATATTTGTCTTCACACCAAAATACAATAAAATCCGGCTAAAATCATTCTCGCGGATAACCGTGACGAAATATCCACCAGATAATCTGGCTACTTGTTTGGTGTGAAGGCACCTTAATATAAAACATATTTGTCTACTAAAACTATATTAACTTATTTATTATTTAATACAATATTTAACAAATTGATAGATATTATATATATAATATATCTATAATAATTTAAACTTTTTTTATTGAATATAAAAGAAGACCCTTAATGGCACCTATTTTTAATAGTAACGTAATAGATAGACAAAAACGAGTCTACTAAATAACCTATAACTTTAATATTTAATATTTTAGAAAAATTGAAAATATTATATAAAAAATAATGGAAAAAAATAGAAAAAAAATAACGAAAAAAATAATATTAAAAAAAAATTACAAGAAAAAAAATAACAGGAAAAAAAATAATAGGAAAAAAAATTACAAAAAAAATAAAGGAGAAACAAGAAAAAAAATAACGAAATACCACAATAAAAATAACAGTAAAAAATATAACAGAAGCAAAATAATAGGAAAAAAATAACAGGAAAAAAAATAACGGAAATAAAATATAACAGAAACAAAATAATACAGTAAAAAAATAAAACAGTAAAAAAAATAAAACAGTAAAAAAATAATACAGTAAAAAAATAATACAGTAAAAAAATAAAAGAACAAAAAAAAAGCAAAAAAATAACGAAATACCACAAAAAAAAATTAACAAAAAAATAATGGAAAAAAAATAACATGAAAAAATTAACAGAACAAAAATAAGATAAAAAAAAATTACAAGAACAAAAATAACATGAAAAAAAATTACAAAAAAAAAAAACGAAATACCATAATAAAAATAACAGAAAAAAATATAACAGAAGCAAAATAATAGGACAAAAATAACAGGAAAAAAATAAAACAGTAAAAAAAATAAGATGAAAAAAAAATTACAAGAAAAAAAATAACAGGAATAAAGACTACAAGAAAAAAATTAACTGAACAAAAAAACAAGAAAAAAAATAATGAAATACAACAATAAAAAGAACAGAAGTAAAATAAGAGGAAAAAAATAACAAGAAAAAAATATCCGATTTTTATTAATTTTAAACATTTATTTTTTGTACCCAAAAATCCATAGATTATTAGACTTTTTATACAATATATTATTTCATTATACATTATGATAAGTACATGCTTTTAAAGGCTCATTTATGAATGTAATGCTGTTAAAAAAAACCAAGTAACACAAAACCAAACCAATTAAACCAAACAAACCCAAAATTTCAATCCGTAATATATAAAAAATCATATATCGCAGAAATTTATATTAATTTTAACAATTTTCAACATTTATATACAATGTGCAAAATTATTCTAATTTTTATAAAAAACAAATATCAGAATTAGTTATTTCAGAAAACCTAATAATTTGTTATTATTGATTGAATTACATTTTTATTTTTACTGTAATTTTACTATTACTTTTTATTTTTTTTCGTTATTTTTTTTTTGTTATTTTTTTCCTGTTATTTTTTTCGTAATTTTTTTTCTGTTAATTTTTTTCTGGTCACCAAATATATATATAAATTATAATAATGTGTTAATTAATTGTATTAATATTATTTAGAAATAAAATTTTATAAAATAATTTTAAAAATAAAAATTATAATTTATGGTAATAATTCTATAATAAGTATTATAAATCGTTATTATATAACTAACTGAAACTACATTGTTATATTTTCCTATGCATATGAATGCTTCTTTTGAAGAAATGATTTTTTAGAAGGTTGTGGTATACTCATATAGTATAAAATAAGACAATATATATTTATTTTCAATATACAGTAAAAGCCGCTTGTATCGACAGCCACATGTATCGATATATCGGTTCTAACGACAATTTCAAATATATTTGTTGGAATTTCCATCTAATACATGTTACAGAATATCGCGTGTATCGACAATCGGCTGTATCGACAAAATTTTACTATACAATTTAGAAATTTTCATCACGTGTATCGACATTATGAAAATAGTACACATCTTTACTATATATACTATAGTATGTATGATATAGAGTTGAGCATATTAATAAACTGGACTATAGTACATATATATATGTATATTATCAAATAAGGATGATATGAAGAATTAATCTTTGTATTATTGTAGATTCACTACACTATGCACATTGTTATATATATATTACCCATATACACGCATACCCATTTATATATATATATATGCATATACCCCTATATACATATATATTAATATCATGTTTGATACTACGCAGTATTGTATACTCGTACGTAGATATTCGTAAGCCAGCATTTTTTCCCATATATAGACTCATACGAATGTCCCTACCATGCTGGGTTAATTCCATGACTTGTTATTGCCAACGCACGATTCTCTGGAATGTGCGATATTACGTAATCGAAGTCGCTCGTATTAATAGTATTAACTTAATATACACAATTAACGATATAATAGAAATTAAGGATAGCATATATGTGATATTTGATAATACAAGTACATATTCTATTAAGTGGGCGTAATTTAAAATTAGCCACGCCTTCATCATATGTAATGACAATCGGATGTATCGACATATTTTTGGATCTCCTGGGATGTCGATACAAGCGGCTTTTACTGTATTTATATTTACAATAAAATATATATTAAATTCAATATTGAGATATAGTTATATAAATAAATTAATAATTATTTATATAATAAGCTATCACCATCCATGCATTATAGAATCGTAAAAAAAAAATTATTTAATAAAAATTATTTAATAATATAAAATATTTAAAATTTATAAGATATTTAAATTATAAAATATTTAGTAATTAATATTTTTGTAATAATGGTGATTTTTGTACATTATATGATTATTTAAAGAGCCTGTATTTAATACAAATAAAGCTTATTATATTCCAATGTTGTCATATATATATTATTACGTATTCAACTTACAAAATATATAACAATATTACAATTTTAAATTTAAATTAAAAATATAGGCCCATAATATATACACACAAACGATGATATCTCGACGTCCTACAGTTCAATAGCGTAGACACGCGTGTGTTCTCGCTACTCTTACTCCCTCCGCCCAAAACCTGTAGGCTCCGTACCTATTAGTCACGGTGCCATCTCCGTATCACGGCGCGTACAAACCCCATTAATCAAGCACCCCCCGGTCAGGCGGTGAAAAACCAAGAGGATAAGACCCACTGGGCGTCGCTACTCATGTACCTCAAGAAGAACAGCCTACTGCCCACCGTGGCGTTCATCTTCAGCCGCAAACACATCGACGAACTGGCCGAGCTGATCTCCGTGAACACACTGCTGACTTCCGAGGAATCGGGCATCGTGCATCGCATGTTCCAGGAGCGCGTGATGCGTAAGCTGAAGCCCGCCGACAGACTCCTACCTCAGGTTAGTGTGCATCCCAAGTAGTGGATCGTCGAAGGCCTAGTGTAGTCGTCGAGATAAGACCGGCGGTGGGCTAGCGAAAGAAACATTATTGAAATAATAACGATCGAAGATATACACACTCTAATAATCATTTACATTAGAAAAACGTTTTGTTTGCGATATCGTATCGTAAATATAAATAAAAATTTAAATAGAATCTCTTTCCTTCTTAATCTACTTCGAATTAAAATGTATAAATCCTTTCTATCGTTGTCACCCAGACATATATGTATCATACACCCTGACCCGCCTCGTATAGGTTGTCGCCACTCAAAGCATGCTGAAGAATGGTTACGGCACCCATCACAGCGGTATGCTGCCGATACTGAAGGAGATCGTAGAGATGATGTTCTGTAAGGGTCTGGTCAAGGTAAGCCCCCTCCTCGCTCCCGCTGACTCCTATCCCCTGACCCTCCCCCACTCTAACACGCACATAGCTCCTCTTGGCCACCGAGACCTTCGCTATGGGCATCAACATGCCGGCTCGTTGCGTGGCGTTCGACTCGCTGCGTAAATTCGACGGCAACGGGATGCGCTACCTGATGCCCGGAGAGTACACCCAGATGGCGGGGCGCGCCGGTCGCAGGGGTATCGATCCCGTGGGTGTAGTGATTCACTTGTGCAAGAATATCATCCCGGCCCTGATGGACATCACCACCATTCTTAACGTTAGGGGTGTGCGGGCTCGATATGTGTGTGGGTTAAACGTGAGCGATGTATTCGAGACTGTAGCCCCGCACAAGTATTCATCACCACTGGGGGTGTTTTAGTGTACTACTGGGGGTGTCGAGCCGTAATGATTGGTCAATTTTTTATAAATATTTAACATAGATAGATCACAATTATTTTACAAGAACAAGATAACATATTTAATTTACTAAAAAAAATAAATAAAAAAAATGAATTATTGGAGCTGCGTCACTTCAGTAAAGTTTAATATTGAAGATATATGATTTTATTTACATGGAGGAGATATGAGATATTTTCAAACTTTGATTTTCTCATTAATAATTATTTGTTCGCGGCTTTTTGAAATGATTTTTAAATAATTTTTTTTTTTTTTTTTTTATTTGAGAAAAGTATTATTTAATATATATTTAATATTCTCTGAAACTTGTAGAGCAAATAAAGACTTATAAATGATACAATTTGATGGTTTAGTACAAGACCTATTTTGTAAATTAAAAAAAATGTGTAAAAAATGGCCTAAATAATAGCAAAATACTCATATTTTAAACTTATAATATTATATCTATAAGTGTATACTTTAAAAAAAATTTAAATGCAGTGTTATATACGATCTATTATTTAATATGATGTCAACTAGCGACATCTATAATTAACAGATTGATATCAAATGAACGCATTACATTGGCTGTAAAATTCGAATTATAAACAAAGTAATTGAGATTGCGTCATTAATTATTTTATTTCAAAATGCCAAGACGTAGTAGAAAATCGATCACCGGACAACTTAACCGTACTAAAACTTCATATGATGATACATTACAAGACCATGTTAGTAATACATAATATATAAATCATATAAATCATCACGATATAATGAAAATATGTATTATAGAATTAAAAACTAGTAAATATTGTTTATTTTATAAATTTTATTTTCATTTTCTACATGTCAAATAAATATACTAGTAATTATCTAATTATATTATTGTATTGTAATCACAACATATAATATATATTAGAAACGTAACATACATAATATATAAATCATAACGATATAATGATTATGTATTATAGAATTAAAAACGAGTAAATATTGTTTATTTTATAAATTTATTTTCATTTTCTACATGTCAACTAAATATACTAGTAATTATCTTATTTTATTGTAATCACATCATATAATATATATTAAAAAATTAACATACATAATATATAAATCATATAAATCATACTGATATAATGATTATGTATTATAGAATTCAAAACGAGTAAATATTGTTTATTTTATAAATTTATTTTCATTTTCTACATGTCAAATAAATATACAAGTAATTATATAATTATCTTATTTTATTGTAATCACATCATATATTATATATTAGAAAAATGACATACATTATATATAAAATTATACATAATATATAAAATTATACATAATATATAAATCATCACAATATTATGATTATTTATCAAATTCAATACTATATATATTGTTTATTTTATAAATTTATTTTCATTTTCTACATGTCAAATAAATATACAAGTAATTATCATATTTTATTGTAATCACATCATATATTATATATTAGAAAAATAACATACATAATATTTAAATCATAATGATTCTATCTTTAGGTACTTCAGCTGTGGAAAGAACATATACTTAATTTAGAGACAATTCAAGACTCACAAATTCAAGAAAAAAGAAACTATTATATACTGTTTATATATTGTACATAAATAAATATGATAAAAAAACTTATTTTCTTGTAAAATAAATGTCATAAATATAGTTTATTATGTGTAATTGGTAATATAATTTAATATAAATATTATTAGAATAACTTATGTGTATATTATTGTGGTATTCTGTTATATTATAATACTAGAAATATATTACTTAGTTTATATATTGTACATAAATAAATATGATAAAAAAATATTTTCTTGTAAAATAAATGAAATAAATATAGTTTATTATGTGTAATTGGTAATATAATTTAATATAAATATTATTAGAATAACTTATGAGTATATTATTGTGGTATTCTGTTATATTATAATACTAGAAATATATTACTTAGTTTATATAGTACATACATAAATATGATAAAAAATTTATTTTCTTGTAAAAAAATTTCATAAATATAGCTTATTATATGTAATTATTTGTAATATAATATTATATAAATATTATAAGTACAACCTTATGGGTATATTAGTGTGGTATTCTGTTATATTATAATATTAGAAATACATATATATATATATATTAGTGTGGTATTCTGTTATATTATAATATTAGAAATAAATAAATATACTAAAAAAAATAATTTTATTGTAAACATTTTTTTTTTAAATGTCATAAATATTAGTTTATTATGTGTAATTATTGGTAATATAATATAAATATTATAATAATAACTCTATGGATATATTAGTGTGGTATTCTATAATAGTATAATGCTATAAATGTTGTCATGGTAGAAATAATAAGCAAATATTACCATAAAATTAAAAATAAATCTAGTCAAACTTTAAACTCGATTTACTCAGAATATTGAATTTAATTAATTTTGAATCTTAGAAATTTTTCAGCCCTCTCAATAATTATCCAAACTTGATGAATTTTTCACAGTATCTTCATTATTATATGTATAATAAAACTTGCTTAAAAGAAATGTAATAGACATAGTATAACATATACAAAATTATAAAAATTTAAAAAAAAAAATTTAATTTAGCATAATATTTTGTCTTAAAATATTTTGGGTTTTCAGTGAACCATTTTTTTTTTAAATAAGCAAGTTTTATTAACATTATATTGGTTAACAATATGCAATTTACATAATTGAAATCGGATCAAAACCTTAGGTGCTGAAAAAATTTAAAAATTGGTTATAATACATAAAAAAAAAATATCTCCTATCTTAATACATTGTATACTCAAAAGGCCGCGAACCCCCTTAAGTATAACTTTACCTATATTTTGAATTTTATATTTTTCTATAAGAAAAAGTATGTCTAATATTTTTTTCGGATTTTATAGAACATTTTCGGAAACAAAAATTATTTTTATTTCAATTTGAAAACTTTATCTAATATAATTATAATATGTGTATGAGTGTAATATTACTCGAAATGTATAAGAAAAAAAATAATTTATAATATAAAAACTGGTAAGAAAAACTATTCCCTATTTTAATGAAAAATATAAGACATTTTATATTTAAAAAAAAAAGTTTATGAAATATTTTAAAAATATTTTTTATTGGCTGAAAAATAAATAGAGTAATTTAAATTATTTCAATCGTTATAAATTTTTAAAACATATTTCAGGTCTTTGTCATAGAAATTTGAAAAAAAAATTTGTATATTATTAATTTATTAATAAAAAATTATATTTTATATTATAATAATTGTGTATAATTATTAATTTTAATTGATAGCTCTTAGTGTTGGATACGGTTTCGAATATCGAATATAATATTTGATCCTTTCAAATAGTATATTTTTGAATTTGACAGATATTCAAAATGTCGAATACCTAAATCTAATTATTCGAAATTTTCTAATATTTAATTTAACTATTCAAAAAAAAAACGATAAAAGTCATGCATATATTAATACTATATTATATTATTCCCTATTAATCTTTTATTTATTTATTATTGTATTTAGTAACAATAATAATAAAAATATGTACAAATATTAAACAATAAATTAATACTATTTACTTCATTTTTTACTACCTCACCCTCTAATTTTAAATATGGAATCTGGTTCGGAATATATAATCATTTCTGACGATGTAATTATCATATAATTCATTATTTTATTTAAAATAATAGAAACATCTATTATTATTACTAAATATAATTTTAATTATAATTTAAAATAATAGAAACACCTTTATATATATATATATATCATTACTAAATATAATTTAAATTACTATAAATAATTTTATTTAATTATTCGTTAAATATTTTGTATTAAATAATGATGAATTAATAATAATAATTTACGAACATAGTTGATTTCCACTCTATTAAATATAATTTTAAATAACTTTATTAATTAATTTAAGATAAATAGTGATTGTATATAAATAATGTATGAGCATAATTGATTTCCAATATACTATTTTAAAATATTTTTTATAAATTGAAATATTTGTTATATTTTTAAAATATTTTTCGATATTTAAAAATTTATATTTTGTAATATTTTTTGTATTTTTTTAATATTTTTCTCTAATTTTTGAAATATTATTTTAATATATATAAATATTATATTTTTTATATTATTTTTAGAACAATTTTTTAAAATATATTTAGTAATATTTTGACATATTTTTTGTATTTTTAAATTATTTTTCCAGTAATTTTTGAAATATAAAAAAAATATTTGTCTACATTTGTTTGTATTTTAGCTAACATTTATTTTATATACCAGCAATGTAGAATCATGTATAACTATACTTAATAAATAATAGATAGGCAAATAATCAAAAACTGAGCAATGCTGGATTGGGTACGACTAGTATTTACTATTTGAAGCTTTCGAAATGAATATATTTACTATTTGAAACCTTCGAAATGAATAATTTTACTATTTGAAACCTTAAAAATGAATAATTTTACTATTTGAAAACTTCGAATACTTAATTTAACAAAAATAATTCTATTTGAAACCTTCGAAGTGTATATAAATTTATATATTTATATATTTACTATTCGAAAACTTCGAATGAGTGAAAAATCTGAAAATTTCCAACACTAATAACTCTAGTTAGCTCTATTTTAAAATTATTTTTAATAATATAATTGTCAAGTGAATTCAATATAGGAAATAGCGGTATTTTTTCAATATTAAAATATTTATAAGCATTATTAGGCTCTAAAGGATGTCTATAA
This sequence comes from Osedax fenrisi, assembly GCA_964019155.1. Taxonomy (NCBI): domain Eukaryota; kingdom Metazoa; phylum Annelida; class Polychaeta; order Sabellida; family Siboglinidae; genus Osedax; species Osedax fenrisi. Next base: position 103,063,760 of record OZ025239.1, read on the forward strand.
AATTTAAAAAATGATACAATAGTTGCGAAAGAGTTAAAACATCGTAATCAATATCCGTAAAAACGTTGACAGGGTAAAGCCGAGAGTCTGAAGTCGCAGTTCCGTCTCACCTACTCGATGATACTGAACATCGTACGAGCGGAACAGCTGCACATCCAAGATATGATGAAGAGGAGCTTCTCCGAGTTCACACATCAGAAGATCATCCAGAAGAACGAAGTCAGTGCGCTATAAGGCTATCGTTAACACGATCGCTGACTTTGCATATTTCATAATTATTGGCCTATGAATATTTACGAGTTTATAAACAAAATGTAGAGTTTTAGATTAGATGACTAGATCGCACACTAGATTTAAAATAGTTTGATCGAATAATATTAAATATAATTCAATTATTATACATTTATTTAATAATATCCGAATATAACTGATGAAATTAATAAAATAATTATTTAAAATTCTTTAAATTTAAATGATATTAAAAAATTGTATTTCTATTTATAGAGATTGAAGTTTTTAATCAATATATAGAATGTATAAAAGTATAATTTTAAAATTTACTAATATTAAAAAAAATAAAAAGTATATAAAAATGTTATCATAATGTATGTATAATATTATAATATAATTATATTGTAATCATTTTACTGGTAGTATACTAAATATATTCATCTTAAAATTATATGCATTGATATTTTAATTATTAATAATATTTTAATAGATATGAAGATAATCTTATAATTTATAATAGTATTTTACAAAATGTAATTATCTCTCATGTATATTCCTTTGTCGTCACCATAGAAACGTATCGTCAGCATTGAACAAAATCTACGCAAAATGGACGAAACAATCGACGATTCCAAGCACGACCTTGAATTATTCTATGACCTCTTCACTGAACGAGGCGAACTGTACGAACAGATCATGGTAGTACTAACGCTAGTAGCATGACTATATACCTAGACCACTACTACCACCACCACACACAGTGATGCATATAGATCCTTTTTTCAGGCGATTTCCTATCACGATCCTTTGAATATATACTCCTGATCTAGATCCAGAGTCTAAGGCCCAATTTTTACTTTTTATTTTTAAAAGAGTAAAGTATGTTTTATTTTCTTCTTCATAATTGCGGTTATACGGTTCATCGGTCTACCGATAAACTCGACATTCTTTACTCTTTTCATCTTCTTTCGAACTTCACCCCTCACGTAATGCGCACGTATCGCAAACCTCAGACCTGTCACCACTCACCCCCGATACATCACCGCTCTAACACACCCCCGCCCCGCAGACACACATCGAGTCCCACTACCAGTCCAAAAGAATGACGTTCCTAAACCGCGTGGTAGCGGTGCGTACCTCCGTCCAGCTCGACGCCAACTACTCCGCCCGTCGAGATAGCCACGCCTCCTACGACGAGATCACCTCGAGCGAGGCCCGCCTTCGTAAGACGGCCGCCAAGCTTCAACGCGACGACTGCGTTAACGACGGCTACCTGACTCCCGGCGTCTGCATCGATGGAACCCTCACTCGCGGCTTCACCGTTCTAATGCCTTCGGGCGGTCAGCATAATCGCGGGGGGTTCTCCTTCGTGCCTATTCCTACCGATACACCTAGGGTTCGTCGCGCGCCCCTCCACATCACGCCCTTACCCCCCCCACCCCGCCCCCGTTTACAGCTGATGCACGTCGCCGTCAAGGATATGTACCTGATCACGCACGAAGTCATCGAGTTCAGTCTGTCGGAGGTATTAGAGTCGACCGAAGCTTACCAAAATGACACGTTAGTCGCCCCTACGATATCCTCCTCCGCTGGTACTAGGTCCCCCCCCCCGCCCCGCATATATAACGCCTACCGTTAATAGGTCTATTACCATCGGGGAAGATGCTCAACTAGCCTATCAGAATTTGGTTCGCGTGGCGATACGCTACGGTCAGAGCGGGTTACCCCCCATGGACCTGGTCACGCACCTCAACCTCAAAAACCTCGACACCTACGAGCTCAATGATCGTAAGAACAACGTCTGTCGTATCGTAGACGAGGCATTCTCCGCTGAGATGGACGACGACTTCAAGATTAAGGTCGGTAGTGGCGACCTCTTTAATTTTAATTAATTTCAAATTCCGCTCAATTCTTCTGTAATTTTAGTTCCGCGAAGTTTGCCGTCGCAAAGACCTCGAGAAGTTGGACCGAAGCCTCAAGTACTTTAGTTCGGACGCGAGTCTAGCCCACCTACCCGACTTCAACAATAGAATCCAGGTTAACATACCCCGCCGCCCTCCCCCCACCCCCGGCCCCGGGAGCTACTTATAACCCCGCCCCCCCGCCGACTTCAGGTATTGCAAAGTCTCGACTACTTCGTCGACCTCACCACGATCCTGTTGAAAGGTCGCGTAGCCTGCGAGATCAGCTCGGAAGAGTTCATCCTCACCGAGATCATCTTCGACAACATTCTGTCCGACCTTGACCCCATCGAGATGGCCGCCATCGTGTCCGGCATCGTGCATCACAAGCGCAAGAGCAATCAGCCCGAGATCAACCTCGCATCTTTAGACTTAACGCCCAACTTGTTGAAGGTTTCGCTACGAATAATGACGAGCGTCTTTATTATAACTATTTTTAACGTTATTATAACTTTAGAGAGTAATTTTATTCGAATTTTAAGTGTCTAATTAAACTTACTACTATTATTATTATTGTTACAATATTCACTACCTCTACGATACGCCTCGTTAAGCTAAAAGCTTCACACTCACATATTCAGCCGACACGACCTTTACCCTACAACCCTTAACCTCGACCATCCCTCTCGCAGGCAACCCAACGCTGTTACGACCTTAACAGAAGGTTATCCGTCCTTCAGAAGAGACACGGTATTGAGGTCACCGCCATGGATGATTACACGGAAATCTTCAACTTTGATATCATCAACATCATTTACATGTGGACAGAGGGCGAATTGGTATGATTCATATACACACATATATATATATGATGATAATGATGATGATAATGTGATATGGGTTTGGTAACTAACGTAGGTGTGTCCACAGCTCGTAGACAACAATATACTTGTAGATTAATGTTGCTAATACATGTTACGATGCATGATTAAAATAATGTAATATTAATAATATTACATTGATGATATGTAGGCCTTGAGTTGAGTTTAATATATTTATATACCGTGTACAGTAGACCGGTTCGTACTAAATTTTTTATTTGAAATATGAAATACAAAATTAGTTTACATATTTTTTAATTTTTTTAATTTAATTTGTATAAAGGACATTTATATCCACAATTCAATACAATTTGATCACTCAAATTTATGTAAAGTATAATTATATATATTAATTAAAAAAAATTATTATTTTTTTGAATTATTCTGAAATAAATACTTTGTAAAATGGTGTATTTTCTCGAGTTTTAGGAGACATTAATATTGGTAATTTGTAGATATAAAAATGAAATATAGATATTATATTAATAATAAATATAAATAATGGTATATATTATATTAATTCATTAAATATAATACAAATACATAATTAATTTTAAATATTAATTTAAATATTTGTAAACATCAAAGATAATAAGATGGCATTATTACTATTATAGATGGAATATTATACATTTTATCTTAAAATAATAATTTATATTTCAAACTTTAAATGCTTCGTGACCAAAGGTAACTATTTTTTTATAAAAATTTTTAATACATATTATACTAAAATATAGATATGTATTATATTTTATATGAAGGATTAAAAATTGAATCGAACGAACCGGTCTAGTGTACAGTGTACATTATACCGTAGGACACATTACACGTTGTACTGCAGTGCCTTTTTTAATGATTATTATGTGAGTAATTGCCCCGCCCATCCCTTTTTAATGTTTTACCCGCAAAAAAATCAGAATTTTTCATAATCATCATATCGTAATCCTATTTTTTATAAATCGGTAGATTTACATCATTAAATCGTGTTTCATACATAATTTAAAAGAAAATAATTATTTTTAAATTTTCCGGCCTATTTTCCTATCCTTAAGGCACAAGTACAGCGCGTACATTACGTAGCGAACACTTACACACATCAACTATCCCACCGTTCTCTCCGCAGACATTCGCCGAGATCATGACGAAGACCGACCTTCAAGAGGGCATAATCGTACGAGTCATCCAGCGTATCAACGAACTACTGGCCGACATTCGCAAGGCGGGCATTATCTACGGAGACCCTTCGCTCAGTACTCGAGCCAGCGAGGCCATGAAGATGATCAAACGCGATATCGTGTTCGCCGGAAGTCTCTACATCTAGACGGTGGCGCCAACGGGTGGACGCGATTTATTATTTATTAAATCTGTAAATATTGGTAACGATATCCGATTATAGGTCTGTGTGTGTAAATATTGACTCGTTATCCAGTTGAAGTAAATGTGTGCTAGGCGTGTGATTTAATTATTTATTAAATTTGTAAATATCGATTTTAAATGTAATTATTATTGACTAAGTTGTTATCGAGTAAGCATCAAATGTAGAGCGAGGTAGCCCCCCCCCATCCCCCCGTCTTCATATCTTGGGAGACGTGTATTTAATTAATCAAAATTTGTAAATATTAATGTAATTTATTGAATAAAATTAAATTTAAACTATTATGCGATATACGCGATTGTTTACGAATTTAATAAAGCACATCTACATATGCTTTAATAGAATATATAGTAATTAAAACTTTATTATATTTATAAAATCAAAATCAAAAGAGATTACCACATTCATTTATGAAATTAATAAGGTAAATATCTAACAATATAATACGGAGATGTTAATAGTTTTTATTATAAAATTACAAATTAGAATTAATTTTTACACGAATGTGTTTAACTTAATATGATAGATTATTATTTAGATATTTCCCTGTTATGATTTCATATTTTAAAACTATAATTGTACTATCTAATCATTAGTTTAATAATTATTATATTATTTATATTTCACAGTTTATTCTAAATCTTGTTATTATTTAATATATCAAATAATACATAATAATAATAATTATTTAGGAATTTTACTTATAAATAATATAATAGATAAAAATTTACAATTTACAAATCTTTTTACTCAAGGGCCTCAAATCAATGTCTCAAATGTTTTCTATATTTATCGCCCAGAATATTATTAGTTATATAATAATAATAATAATAATATATAGGTTATTAGGTAAACAAAAAAATAAATAAACAAAAATATAGAAGAAAAAATAGATATGAATTGATACCCAAATCGACATGGTACAAAAATTAACATTGGGTTTACATATAATAACAAAACACCTTGGTTTATGCATGCCGAACATAAGATATATGAATATTATATGCGAATATGCGAATTATTATATGTAATAAAATAAAAACAATAGAAAAAAATAATCAGAACACTCATCTCCTAATCATCATAAAGATAACGCTGATTAAGATCGGAGGTCTCGGGTTAGAGGTTGGATAACCCATATGAGGTGGATCAGGCCCCAAGGGTTGGTCATTCCCTTAATGTAGTGGTGTTGACATATCCTGACATAAAAACCAGCATAACCAATACAGTAAATTAGAGAATTCTAATCATCTAATTATACTACGAATCATTAAGGCTTTAAAAGAGGAAACAGTTTCACATTGTAATATCTGATCGGGTAGTTTGTTCCAATCTGAAATATTCTATTACCAAAGTGGTTGAATAGTGGTTTGGTCCTTGATTTCATTCTCCTTATCTTTATTGACCTTGGGCCCCTGCTAGATGATACGTATGTATTCATGATGTCCGCACATCAACGAATCCTTGATGATTTTATAAGCCAGAGTAAGATCGGCAATAGTTCTCTGTTGCGAGAGTGAATGTAAATGTAAGAATTTCAATCGATCATAATAATTTAAGGGGATTCGCGGTCTTTAAAATAAAAAAATTTATAAACACCATTTTATTTTTAAAATAGATTACTACATGTATAATGTATGATATGTCAAAATATCATATGTTAAAAACATATATAAAGCATAAAAAAAACATAATTTTATAACACTACCTATTTCTAATAAAATAATAATTAAAAAAATGGCGCAAAAATTACGGTTTACATATATTATAACACTGTTTTTCAGCGCCATCTGTTGGTTTCATTTTATAAATGCTAGTGATTGGCCGTTGGCTTTGTTCTATAATAATAAGATAGTGTCATTTCATTATTATTATTATTTGATATGGGTCGATTGACTAAACGACAACTTTCGAGGCGTAATCGAGATACAATCAAGGTTTATATTATATATAATATATAACTATTATATAGTTATATATTATATAACTATATAATAGTATCATATATTATTTATAAAACATCAGATAAATGTGTTTATTTAGGAATATAATATCATAATATATTTACAATATTTCAATTTGATAATATTGAAACAAAGCAATTAGATTTTATTATATTTATGCTAATCTAATTTTATATTATATATAATATATAACTATTATATAGTTATATATTATATAACTATATAAAATTATCATATATTATTTATAAAACGTCAGATAAATGTGTTTATTTTGGAATATAATATCATAAAATATTTACAATATTTCAATTTTATAGATTTTACGGGTAGTGCGGCGGCTAGAGATGCTACAAGAGTGAAAGCCTCTAAGAAGAAACAGGTGACAGAATTTAGGGAAGGGAGACGGGCAAGACAAAGAAGGCAAATTTCATCAAAGGATTATGGAAGTGGATTACTTTTATAATATCTAATAAAAAAAAAAGCAATCATAATTATAATAAAATTTATTTTTTGTATATTTTTATTCTTTCATATGCAACTATAATATATAATAATAATAATTTATATAGATGCAATTTATTTCAAAAGCATGACAAATTATACAAGTTATATAAAAATAATATACAAATTGTAAGAATTATCTAAACTAACTTTTACCATAATAATAAATGTCAAAAAGCAGATAAATAATATAGTCAATCTTTAAAATCAATTATCTCAGAATATAAGTTTTTTTTATGAACATTTCTATTTCTCAATGAATAATTGACTAAACTTGTTCAAATTTTCAAAGTATGTTTAGTATTATATGTATATTGTAGCTTTAGAAAATATTTGTGATTAGATGTAGAGTTTATAAATAATTGATAATTAAATTTTTTAAATAAATATTTTATTTTTAAAAAAATTTTATTTTTTAAAAATGTTGATATTTTCAAAACTATTATTCTAATCATTTAGAATTCCTATAGAACAATTAACACAATATATCTTAATGTTATGCAATTTAAATTATGTTAAAATCTTAATTATTTCTTGAGTTTTTGAATTTTCAAAAAAAAAAAAGTCCTATCTAATTACATTGAAATCTAAAGACCGTGAACCCCCTTAAATATGATAAATTACAACAATAAAATAATTTTTTAGTAAAATTTCTTTGCACTTTTTCAAGTGTCATTATACCCAATATAGTTAGAATGAAGATTCTATACAGAAGAGCCATACTCTAGAATTGGTCGTATATAGGTTAAGTATGCTTATAATAAAGGAAAGGTTTTGTAAAGGAATAGGAATTGGTTAGTTATGAAAGGCCTAAATATCATATTAGTTATTCTATATGCTTTAGAACATATCTCAGATATATGAGTATAACCGTTTAGATTATCTGTGAATATTATACCCAGGTCCGGCTTAAGGGGGGGGGGGGCAAACCGGGCAATTGCCCGGGGCCCCACATTTTGGGGGGCCCATGAATTATTTAAGAAACATTTTTTTTACTATTTATATAAAAAAATGTGTTCTTAACTGTATTTTTCTTATATATTATTAATTCTAATTAAACAAATTAAAATAATATAATAAATTAATTAAATATGAGTCATTTAGGCCGATTTGAAAAGTGAATTTTACACAAATTTCTAAAATTACACGAAGATATAGTGGAAACAGGTACATATGAAGATGTTGGAGCACATGATAATAGTGATAACCATAGATCAAAATAGTATGAAACAGATTGATAAATATTTTTTTGATAAACTAGAAAGTGATAAATTATAAACGCATATAAGGGAATATTAACCATAGTTGAATCAATTAACAATTTGTAATTTTATAATTAGTTTATGAAAAAAAAAGTATTCTTTTTTTTATTAAAATTAAATATGAGATATATATTAATATCTATTTTAACTATGATTTCTGATACCTGTAAAGGATTATATTGATTATAAATTACAAAAAAAACGATATTCTATATAGATTTAAAATTGTTATAGTAATTAAAACTAATTATATATTTTCAAAATAATTTTTCTTAAAAAATTAATTTTCTCTAACTACTGTTCGTATTAATAAAAGGTGTATCTTCTCATAGTGTATATATTATTATAATTTTGTTAGTGTAAATAATATATATATATATATATATATATATATATATAAAATAGTTTTAATTTAAATAGGAATATTCTGCTTTATAATATTTGTAATAATCACTATTGATGGAAGGGAATTATGTACTTATAATTTTCTACATACTATTATTAGAGAAAGAAATTATATTTATTGAAACAGATATTATTTATAATATATATATATATATATATATATATATATATATATATATAATCTAAATATAATACTAAAGGCATTTTTGCAATTATCCAACTAGTACTTACAACAAAATGTTTAGATTTACATAACCCTCATCTATATATTTATAGATAAATACACACAATGGCGATATTCGTATTGGAGACAGGAGACAAGTTATCACTGATAACTAAATAATTGAAAAAATATAAAATTTAAAATATTATATTATATATCAGTATACTAAATTCTAGATATATCACATGTAGGTATACCTTATAAGTTAACCTTCATTCGTTAACATTCATATAGTCATCGCAAGCAGATTTTATTAGGAATTTATCTTGTGGATTTCTCAAAATCCTACATAATTTATATCTGATATTATATATGTTAAAATATTACGTAAATTACATTACTAGAATCAATTGATTACATTAATTATTGATTACATTAATGTATTTATTCAATAAAATGCAAGAATTTGAGACTTCAATGTTATAAAAACCGTGGAGATAATTACTTTGTGGAGTAAAGTCGATTAGAAAAGTATTACAATTTAGGTTAAATTGAGATAAAAGCGGTAATACAAAATATTGATGCACTCTCTAAATATATAGGCGAGCATATAAATGAACAAGAGAAGTTGATTAGAGTATACAAACAAAACAAATTACAACATAATTAGTATAATGATAACATATGATCAAATTAGTGAATTTACATCATATAAGAAGTTAAAAATGACTATTTTCTAACAATAGTTGACAACTTAATTGATATATAGGAATACCTACTTATAAGTATATAAGAAATACTAAAAAAGATAATCATGTAGTTATTACTAATTATATAAATAATATGTATATATATATATATCATCTGACATCAGCAATTAAGATGATTAGTATATAATATAATTCAGTATTAAACATACATTATACCATATTGATATACACCTCAAAGGAATGGACAATACAAATATGAATATATATATATATATATATATATATGATGAGCTAGATATATCCAAATGTAGACATTTTCATCATAATATATGTAATGGTAAATAATTACACTTGAGAGGGAAGCCTCTCTAAACTTAAACTTATAAATACTTTTCTATGAAATTATCTGACACATTAAATACTTTCAAGTCTGTAACATTATCTTTAGAATCAAAGTTAATTAATAAATTGATAATGAATAAATAATACTGATTTAGAAGAGGAAAGCTAGTAATACAAATATGTAATCATATCATTTTAACTAATTATGTCATTTAATCAATACTTATATCAATTGTATTAATTAATTTATATATTATAAAATATTACAGTGCAATGATTTTAAGTATGTATCGTAATATCTATTTACATCCATAGCGTGAAGGAGAGTGGGACTCCTTCACACGATACATGTGAATAGATATGAAAAAACAAAATTTGTTAAAGATTAGAAATATTTTTACATAATTTGATCACACATATAATAATAATACATCATTTATAAGTATATATATATATATATATATATATATATTGAAGAGTTATAGATATTAATTAATTTTAGAATGGCCCATTTAATATGTTATGAAATTCTTATGGGGCCCATACGTTTTTTTTGCCCGGGGCCCATATTTTGCTTAAGCCGGCCCTGATTATACCAAGATCTTTATAATATGTACAATATTTTAATAAATTATCATTAAGATAATAATTTGATTTGTTGATACATTTACCAATACGCATAACTTTACATTTGGAGGTTGCTAGTTCAAGTTGCCAAGTTGACATCCATTTGTCAATATTGGCAAGTGTTAGTTGAAGACGTATATCATCAGATGACTATATCATATGTCCATTTTTTGGATCATCAGTAAATATACATGTATATGAAGGTTTCTCCACACAGTCCGGTAGGTTATTAATGTTTATTAGAATTAGAATTGGTCCTAATATAGAAACTTGCGGAACACCTGAAATTACCTTTTGGGGTTTAAACATATTATTATTAATTTTAACACTTTGAATTCTATTAAATAGGTAGGATTTAATCCAGTTCAGGACATCTCCTTGTATACCAATATTAAATAGTTTATAGAGTAATACTTTATGCGACACCTTGTCAAATGCCTTAGCCATATCAATATAGATAATATCCGAATATTTAGAGTTATCTTTAGCTTTAAATATGGCTCAATAAAATGTTAATAACTGAAGATCAGTTGATTTACCTGAAAGAAAACTGTATTGATTATCATTAATTAGATCATTATCTCGAAGGAAGTAAATTAAATGGTTAGATAGAATTTGTACAGAGTATCAAAGAACTCAGTAAGATATAATTGGTCTATAATTTTCAGCTAGTGTTGGGTCACCTTTCTTATATATAGATGTAATGTAGGAATATTTCCATACATCTGGCAATAGCCTTCCTTAAGGAAACTGCTATAAATTATGGATAAAGGTTCACATAACTCAAATGAGAGAATTTTTAATACCCCTTTCGGTAGACCATCTGAATAATTATTTAACTTGTTTGGTGAAAAACAAAGAAATTTTCTAATAGTTGCAGGTGATAAAGGAAATGATTCGAATGTGTTATTACAAATTATTGAAGGTATATAAGGTACAGGTATTATTATTAAATACATAATTGAACTGTAAGGATACACTTTCCAGAATACCAGATATATAATATATATTTAGTTATATAATATATAATTAATTATATAATATATAAGTAGTTAACAAAATAGAGTAATCAATTGGTAATATTTAAATGGTTATATTAAAAAGAGGATCACGTATTAACTAACAGTGAGGTACAACCCTTAAAAAAGTGAAAGACTTTAACTACTTGGATAGCTTTATCGGATCAATTGCGCACGATATCGATGTGAGATCGCAAAGGCCTGGGGAGCAATAACCAGAATGACGAAAATATGGAAATCAAAACTATCGGAAAGGCTCAAGAGAAACTTCTTCCGAGCTACCGTTGAATCTGTTTTTAACATATAGAGCGACAACATGGACACTAAAAAAGACTCTTGAAAATCGACTAAATTGATCATACACCAGAATGCTTAGAGCTGCGCTAAACAAATTATGGAAAGAACATCTAAAAAACGAGGAATTGTATAAAAGAATCCCAATGGTCACGGAAACTATTCGAAAACAATATATGCGAATTGTTGGAGATATGGATATTGTTGGAGAGCCGATAACGAACAGGCAAGCACTGTATTACTCTGGCAACCTCAATACGGTCAACGGTCACGTGGGAACGTATATTGATCAACTGGTTGAAGATACAGCATGCTCCTTAGACGAACTTCCAAACGCGATGAACGATAGAGATGAATGGAGAAAACGTGTCAATGATCATTCGAATGCCGAACAAGCTCGACCTGGTAATGTAAGGTATTAAGTTATATGAATTTTAAAATATGGGCACATATAATGGATTATAAGGTAATCCTATATGAGGACATGTCTAGCAGTTACATCATTTATATATAGTAGTAGTAGTAGTAGTAGTAGTAGTAGTTGTAGTAGTAATAGTAGTAGTAGTAGTAGTAGTAGTAGTAGTAGTAGTAGTAGTAGTAGTAGTAGTAATAGTAGTAGTAGTAGTAGTAGTAGTAGATATAGTAGTAGTAGTAGTAGTAGTAGTAGTAGTAGTAGTAGTAGTAGTAGTAGTAGTAGTAGTAGTAGTAGTAGTAGTAATAACCAATTCATATTGATAAAGTTTCTAGGTAGACCTACATGTATATGAATTATATCTAGAACTATTAATATTAACAATATTAACACACGGATTTTGCTTTTACTGTGTCTGTATATTTAATATATTATTGTATTCATCTTGTCTGTGTTGGGTTCGTATATTATTGACTTGTTTGCATAACTTTGATTTATTATATGTTTATTTTTGCCTGATATTATGTGATAGTCTAATATATAGTGTGTATATGTGTGTACATTGTATATATATACATTGTTTATACATTATATAATATATTTGTATGTATATATATTAATATATATATATATATATATATATATATTCTAGTCCTTACATTCATATTTAAATACATTCATAATAATAATTATGAATGAATGAAATCAGTTTATAGACAATTGTCTAAGGAGGATCATTGAAAGCTATAAGTAGCTTTATTAAGTCGATACCTCCATAGTATATGAATATAATAGCTTTGGGACATTTATACAATAATAATAAGACTTGTGTACTAGAATTCAATATAATAAGAGTAAAGAAATATATATAAAGAGAATAATAATAATAATACAAATAATGTCCCTCAGCGTATTTCATCATGTTTCATCAATCCATTAAATAAACTAATAAAATAAAATGTGTTAAAACTTGTGCAAACAAATATAAAACAAAAAGTGCGAATAAAATAATAAAAAATTATTGAAATGTAATAACATAAAATGATTCAAATGGTTTAGTATATACAAATTAAAATAAAGTATGTTTAAAACTTGTGCAAACAATTATATAACAAAAAAGTGCGAATAAAATAATAAAAAATTATAAAAATATAATAACATAAATATGACCCAAGTAGTTTTAAATATAAAAATTTTAAAAATTGACGAAGATTAAAAATATTAAAAATTATTAAAATGCTAAAATATAAAAACTAATATTTATTTAAAAAGTAATTCTTTAATACTTTTTTTAATTTGTGTATATTATGTATATTTTCAGATTTTAATATATTATTACTCATTATATTATTATAGTATTTTGGGCCTTTAAAAAAAATTGTGTTTTGAAATTTCGTTGTTTTCATTAATGGTAAAATAAATCTTGATTTGTCTTTATTATAAATAAAAAATGTATCTAGATTAATGTTATAGTTATTATGTAAAAGGTTATATAAAAATAATATTATTCTAAAAGATATGAGTTCATTCAATTTTAAAATAGAATTATATTTAAACATATTATTAGTGTGTGATAAACGAATCAGAGGTAATTGAGACTTGTCTATCATATTTTTATTGATAATTCGAATTGTTTTTTTTTGTATTAATACTAGTTTTTGTAATCTATCTTCATAAACATTACCCCATATTTCTATTCCATATGACATATTTGATAAAAATAGTGAATTATATAATATAATTAAATTGCGTATGTTAAGAAATTTTAGCTTCCGAAAAAGATATACAATTTTTGATAATTTATTACACAAATTTATAATATGAAACGAATATGTTAAATTACTATCTAATATAATACCTAAAAACGTATACCTATCTACTATTTCTATGTTCGCATTATTTAAATTTATATTATTTATAATTTTTGTATTAAAATAAGGAAGTATTTTAGTTTTTTCAATATTCAATTTTAATTTATTTATATTAAACCAATGACATAATCTATCTAAATATAATTGCATATTACTACTCAATTCTTCATTTGAATTTGCAAATATAGAGAGTGATGTGTCATCTGCATATATATTTAAATTTATATTATCATCATTATTAAATATATTTGATATGTCATTAATAAATATTATAAAAAATAATGGACCTAATACTGATCCCTGAGGAACACCAAAACGTACATTTCTAACAGATGATACAGTATTATTTATTCGAGTTTTAACTTTTCTATCTAATAAATAATTTTTTAAAAACACATTTACATGACCCCTAAAACCACAGTATTCTAATTTTTTTAATAAAATGTCATGGTCTACAACATCGAACGCTTTTTTAAGGTCTAAAAATAGCGTAGCAATTTTTTTATTTAAACTATGTTTAGTAAATAAAAAATGTTGTAAGTTAAAATGTGAAAGGGTAGTATTGGATTTTTCAATAAATCCATATTGGTTATCATTAATTATTTTATTTTTATATATAAAGTCCATCATTCTATTATAAATTATTTTTTCGAAGATTTTACTAATTTGCGGTAGTAATGAAATGGGTCTATAGTTGATTATCTGTTTTTTATTATTTGCTTTAAATACTGGTTTAATGATAGCAATTTTCATATTATCAGGAAATTCAGAATTAGCCAAGCATAAATTAAATAAATATTCTAATGGTTTAGCAATAGAATTTATTAAAAGCTTGATTAATTTCATGTCCCAGTTATTTATATCTTTGGATGATTTAGATTTCATATTAAGTGTAATATTAATTATTTCCTTATCAGTAATAGGTACAAAATAAAAACTGTTCTCAATAGAGTTTAAAAAATATCTAATATCATTATCATTAGTTATATTATCATTAGTCATATTATCACTAGTCATGTTATCACTAATCAAATTATCATTAGTCATATTTTTATTTAAAAAACTTTCATTTATTTTAAAACCCACATTTGAAAAATAATTATTAAAATGTTCACATTGATCTTTTATATTTATAATTTCTTTTCCTTCATATTTAAGTATTTTGGGTAATTCATCAACATTTTGATTAATTATAGTGTTCAAATGTGTCCAATTTTCTTTTTGATTACAATTTGAAAAAATATTTGAGTAATATTTATTTTTTTCATATTTTATATTTTTATTAATTTTATTTTTTAGTTTTTTATATGTAATAAATGTGATAGGGCAGTTTTTAGTTTTATATGTGTTAAATAATTTATTTTTTTTTCTTATTGCATTTTTCAATTTACTTGTAAGCCATGGATTGTTAATACTATTTTTATTTATTTTTTTTCTAGATATGGGACAAAATTTATTAAACATTTCATTTAATTGTATTACTAATTCATCATAACATATAGAAGGATCTGTAATTGTGTAAAAATAGTCCCATTTGTAAATCGATAATGTATTTACTAATGCATTAATATTATGCATATTTCTGATATATACATAGTCACAACTTTTAGTATAGTTATTTTTTATATTCAAAGTAGTAAATATAACAGAATGATCAGATATATCTGTATTAATAACACCATTCAATAAAATTGAATTACTATTTGTTAATATGTTATCTATTAATGAATTCTTATAAGTTGATAATCTAGTTGGTATTTTTATTAAATTATTTAGGCCTAATTGTGAAATGGTATTATTAAAATCAATTGTGAATGGATTAAAAACATCTAAAAAATCAATATTAAAATCACCACAAATAAAAATTTCAGAATTAATATATTTTAAAAACAAATTATAAAAGAAATCATTAAATATAGTTCTATTAATATTTGGTGCTTTATACAACCCTGTGATTATTATAGGTTTATATTTAAATTTTAAATTTAATTGTATACTGATTATTTCTAAGTCATCATCAATTGCTGTTGATAAGTCTTCTATATATAAACAATCTAAATGTTTGTGAGCAAAAATTGCAACTCCTCCACCTTTTTTTTTAATTTTTAGTATACGATTTGTTTTAAACATTTTGTAATCTGTTAGATATATTGAAGGATCATCAGTATCAGTTAACCATGTTTCAGTTAGTACTATTATATCTGGTTTAATGACTAATGTATCCAAAAATATATTAAATGTATTGATATTTTTATTGAAACTTCTAATGTTTAGCATCAATATAGTTATATTTAACGTATTATGTATATTATTATATTCCTTAATAGTATAATAAGCTGTGTTTTGAATTGTATTATTCATCATACTGTTGTGATTCAGATACTATAGATATTGTTTTAAAGGAATTATTTATAAATATTACTTTATTTAACATCATCAGTTGACTTACTTTTTGCCTTTTTTATTAGGTCTGATTGAATATTAAGTTGATCTATAGAAAATTCATGTGTTATACCAACTTTATTATATTCAGAATCTTTTAATTTAAATGCATGTTTGATTATATTAATTTTATCAATTTCATTTTTAAAAATTACTTTTATAGGTCTAATTTTATTATTTTGTATCTTTACATCATTTCGTTTTCCTAATCTATGGAACTTAATTACATTATTACACATAGAATCATCTGTAACAGTCTTAATTATATTATTTACAAGTTTTAATTCAGTATCATATTTACTTTTATTATCTGCGAAGTCACTTTCATTAGCATTATATATTATTATTGATTTGTTTTTTAAATTATCACCATTAATTTCTGAAATATTTTTATTGATTGTCTTTTTAATAGTACTTTCAATATTAAGTAATTGTTTAGATGTAATATCTGCATATGTGGTATTGTTATTATTATTTTTTTTATCTATATTATCTATTTTTATGATTAATTCATCAATTTTGTCATTAAGTTTAATTATTGTTTCAGTATTATTTTCTAAAATCTGTTTAATATTACCTTCAAATAATTCCTTTATATAATCCTTAATTGATGTTGACAATTCTAAATTTGTCATTCTAGATGACATAATAAAAATAAAAGGTATCTAGTATATTTATATATTCAATAGTTTATTTATATGTAAAAGTATATTATTACATAATAAATAATTTAATATCTAAATATATTTATATTATAGTTATAGCTGATATTAATTTGTTTTACTACAATTAATTTATATGCATATATTTGTCATTTTATATTAAATATTCAATAACAACAGAGTATCTGTATAGGTATATTTATACACTCAATAGTTTATTTATATATCAACATATATCATTGCATAATAAATAATCTAATATATAAATGTACATGCATAATAATTATATATGATATTAATTTGTTTTACAACTATTAATTTATACGTATAGATACACACAAATAAAATAAAATCACTTATCTGTCTGTATTGTTCACGGTCTATTGAATAATTCTATAAAATCAAAAACACGTCCTATCACTTTGAATCCTAATACACAAGTGATAAGAAGTATAAGAACACATATAATGTCTACTTGTACTCAATGCTCAATTTCTAATGATGATTATACAATAACGTGTAATTTATGTAAATGTATTATCCACCATACATGCCTTTATAATGCTAATTGCCTACCAGAAAAATGGATTAATGGTAATACTCCATCTAAAGCTGTAATTCAGATATTCTCGAGTATACATTTTTCATTTACGTGTACTACTTGTATTAAATCATCTCATACTAATAGTACTAATAATAACAATAATAATTCTCCTCCTTCAAACTCTAATGACATTACCAATACTGATCATACCGAACCTTCTCTACTATCTATTTATAATAGTATTAATCAAATTAAGACATTACTAACTGAATCTAAAATACCTACTTATGCTGAAATATTTATAGTTATATTATAGTTATAATATATATATATAAATAAACTGTCATACTATTAACAAGGCCCCATACACTTGGTTGCCTATTAAGCCTATGTAAATTGTAATATATCACTTCACCCAACCAAGTAGGAAACATGGTTATTTAATGATATCGTAGCTATTAATAATATATTGATGTCTGGTAAATAGATAAAATTAATTTTAAAATCATATTATTTTATGTATTTATTACAATTGAAATATCAAATATATGCATATATTTATTAATAATAATATTATTTAGAAATATTTGAATTATTAATTTAGTAAACATTTAATTGGTATAACATATTTCTTGTTATAGTAAATTCTATTTTTCATAATAATTATAATTAATAACAATACATGTGTGCAATCAAATTTGTGATCATAACTAATGTTTATTAATGACTTGTATCATAGAATTTAATAAGCTTTCCAATAATACATATTTTATTACAATAGCATCAATATAAAAAAATCTCATTCTATTAGTTGATCATAATAATAATTTTACCACCTAATATTTTCCAAACAATATACTCTATACTTATGCCATCGATATATAGAAAGTGGATAAGCAATTGAATGTAGTGTATGTCACTATCCGCTACGAGCGCTGCAGTCGAAACCCACTATCTGGCCCACTACTTTTTATTTATAATAATATGTATTTATCATATATATATATTGATAATCACTACCAATTTTAATATACTATCGATACTAAAAATAAAATTATATATTTAAAATACATAATATCAACATTCCTCGTAATTTTGTGTATTTGAATTGAAGTTATAATACTATTTTATTGATATTTATAATTTAAATCCATTGATATAGATAGAAGTCACTTTAATCTATTTCGACGAAAAGACTACTGTTTCAATATTTGACATATATAATATGACTAATATCCAATCAATATCACTGATACCATTTTGTTAATTTATCGATAAAAGTGTCATTCACGTGTCTATCTTTTACATGCATTGCGTGCGTCAATTGCTTATACACTTTCTTTATATCGATGACTTATGCACATTATTATATATATATATATATATATATTTATATAAATATACATAAATAGTATATAAATTGTGATGTATTTGAATGTTTAATTTGAAAATAATATTAACTATTTATTAAGTATTTATTTAATACGAATCTAAAAATAATTATTTCTATCTAATATTGATTATAAATAGTAAACATTAAATGTTCTAAAATAGTCTCCAGATTAAATAATTATATATGTAATTGTGTATTATATGACAAATTTAAATAAATTGTATGTAAATAATGTAATAAAATAAAATGTTTAATATTGTGGTTTGGATTTGGGTTCATAGTTATTGATTGACTGTGTATCTTTGGCTTTTCTATAACTATAAATACCATAACAAGATTTTATAAAGTACAATCTAGAATAAAATGATGTATTGGTTAATTTTATATATTATAATATATGATAATTTGTGTATAACTTCTAGAATTGTAAACTAAATTGTTGATTTAGTTATATGTGTGTTATGCAATTGTATGTGAACAGCTGTACCTAGGTATATAATAGTGTAGATGGGTTATCATTTTATGAGATATTTCAATTTAATGCCAATCTAATGTTTTAGAAAAGTTATTCCAAATTTGCCACTAGAATAGCACCACATAATACGCTAGCAAGTAAATGTTTTATATTATTAAAATAACAAAATGTTTTTTAAATGGAAAACATTTACAAAATGTATATTTTGTTTTAAAGTTGTTGAATATATTATACACTTAATAAAATAAATGTTATATATAGGGGCATCATAAAAGGGGGATGGGGGACATGCCCCCCCCCCCACTTTTAAAAGTATTGTATTCTTTATGAATATTATATTTTTGCTATTTATAGTCTGTAGTATCATATTATATCCAACATAGACTTTTATTGTGCAACCCAATACAAGTCTACTATATACAATATATATATATATATATATATATAAATAGAGAACAAGTGATATTGTATATTTATCTTCTTAGAAAACTATATGGTAATAATTGATGAGTGAGATGTTCCCCCCCACAACTTTTAATCACATAGTAGTATTAGTGGTAGTAGTATACTACTACTACTACTACTACTACTACTACTACTACTACTACTACTACTACTACTACTACTACTACTACTACTACTACTACTACTACTACTACTACTACTACTACTACTACTACTACTACTACTACTACTACTACTACTACTACTACTACTACTACTACTACTACTACTACTACTACTACTACTACTACTACTACTACTACTACTACTACTACTACTACTACTACTACTACTACTACTACTACTACTACTACTACTACTACTACTACTACTACTACTACTACTACTACTACTACTACTACTACTACTACTACTACTACTACTACTACTACTACTACTACTACTACTACTACTACTACTACTACTACTACTACTACTACTACTACTACTACTACTACTACTACTACTACTACTACTACTACTACTACTACTACTACTACTACTACTACTACTACTACTACTACTACTACTACTACTACTACTACTGCTATATCAATAGTATTAGTAGTATTAGTGGTAGTAGTAGTAGTAGTTAGGGGCGTCGCAGGGTGATTAAAAGCAATACCTCCTATACCTCGGGGTTATAGGAGGTCTTGATAAAAGTGGGGGGGGATATCTCAAACTCAATAATTATTACCATATAATTTCTAAGAAGATAAATCTAATGATAAATTGTTCTCTATTTATTTATATATATATATATAGGTATGACTATACATATGACTATATCTCAAGTATACGTCTATATCTAGTCGAATAATCTCGATAATAATTAAGGTAAGCCCCATGAACATAACCATTATCCAATTATAAGCTCCTACAATAACACATACTAACGAATAATTAGAAGTTTTTTTTATGAAAACATAGATACAAATATAACTTACTCACCTAAAAAGGACTTTAATAATACAAGGAAGCTGGAAAACCAAAGTTGGGAAACATGCACAAGGGAATGGATGTGTTGGACGATTCGGTATAGGTGACATGAACGATTGATAACAAATTTGTCATAAGTCTTAAGACTACTAGAATTCGCAGATAAATATAAATTAGTTATAGTCAATACACTACATCCGCACAAAACCTCAATAATCAAAATATGACATTCACCCAATGGACTAGTAGGTACAATCAAATAGATTATATAATATAGTATAATATAAAGTTATAACTCCACAAAGATTTATATCGAGTATTATTCAAAGTTAAACGATAACTTATCCGGGTGCTGATATCAACAGTGATCATGATCTAGTTTTGTGCAATTTAAGACTCAAACTACGATCAAACAAACGCCAAAAAATAAAACGAGTACGCTTTAATACTAACAGACTAATAAATCCTAATATTTCCAAGCTTTACTCAAGTAAGCTAGATGAGAAATTAAATAATTTATATATACATTGCGATACTATAGTATTATTAGTATACTAATATATACACAAAGTTTGAACAAATAATAATAAACACTGCATCAGAAATAATAGGAAAGTATCGAAGCAAAAAAAAACAACCTTGGATCACTGATGATATACTCGATTTATGCGATGAGAGAAGATCACTAAAGTCCAAAAAGAAACAACAGTCAGAACTACACAGCCATTATAGACAACTAAATTCTACTATTCGGAAAGCAATACAAACTGCAAGAGATAATTGGATCTAAATACATCGATGACGACGTGAAATATGGAAAAATACTAAACGAGCATACCAAACACTGTCAAGACCTCCTATAACCAAGACCTCCTATAACCTGAGGTTATAGGAGGTCTTGCTATAACCTCCTATAAACGAGGTTATAGGAGGTCTTGACACTGTGCACCCTCACAAAGACATTAACATGAAGCACATAAGTAATTGAAGATACTAATGGAAAACCATTAGCTGATAAAACGAAGATTCTTAATCGATGGACAGAATATTATAACATATATAGTATATATACTGATCTATATAATCATATGATAAACCCTGATACTAATGTATTGAGTAGTACCGCAATTATTCAACTAGGAGTCGGATACTGCACAGTGGAGCAGGTATTCGAATAGTTGATCAACTGGAGAAATCTCATTGATAAACATCTGAACAGCCAAAATAATCTATTCCATAACTTCATAGATTTTAAGAAGGCATTTTATAGAATATATCATGATGGATTATAGTCCGCACTGCATCATTTTTGAATCCAGAATGAAATCATTGTTAAGTTCAAAGCACTATATGAGATAATATATCTCATATATCTACTAGTGTAGTTCTGATCAATAATACTCAAGGTAAACTTTTCAAAACTACAGTTGGAGTGAGACAAGGTTGTCTATTGTCACCAATACTCTTTAATGTATTTTTTGAGGAAATTATGGCCGAAATAAAGTATAACTATAGTTATACGAGTATACTCGTCATAAATATCAATCCGTGGAATGCTATTATGGAATTTAAAGTTTTCAGACGATATCTATCTTTTAAAAGACGAACTTCAAGAACTGTACAATTTACTGGATAATAGTTACAATAGATAATGTATGGAGTTTAGTGCAGAAACAAGTAGGTCATGGACCATGACTCATGGTGAATAGTAATACATGCAAATACCACTTTTTTGGGAATAAACTAGAGGAAGTGAATACGTTCTGTTACCTAAGCTCAACCCTCTCAAAAGATGGATCTTGTAAAAACAAAAATTAAAGTAAGATTAGCACTTGCAACATCGGATATGGTACTTCTACATACATCATATGGAACATTCAAATTTAATTTAAAGTAAAATTTTTATCGTTCACTTGTATTATAAAAACTAACAAATTTCCATAATCGGCAACTACGAACCTCTCCTAAAAACGATTAAACGACGCAGGCTAAAATGGTATGGATAAATATCCATACACGATGGCTTCTGCAAAACTATAATGCAATGTATGTTTGAAGGAATACGTAAACGAGGACGCCCGAAAAAATAATGAATTGATAACATTACAGAGTGGACAAAGATGAATATTAATGATTTGATAAATGTTGTACATTACCGAAACGGATGGAGAAATATGTTTCAAAGTCAAGTATGTTTATTCCTTCTAGATTTCCGAGTCACGGGATTAAAAGTAAAAGTAAGTATATATATATATATATATATAGTGTGCAACCCAATACAAGTCAATCATATTATAATATAAGCTTATAAGCTCTCTATTCTAATTTACTTTTTCTACTTAAATTATAATAGATAAGTAGAAAAAGTAAATGAGAATAGAGGGCTTAATATGATTGACTTGTATTGGGTTGCACAATCAAGACCTCCTATAGGTTATATACACCCCGAGGTTATAGGAGGTCTTGGCACAATACAAGTCAATGTTGGATATAATGATACTACAAAGACTATAAAGAGCAGAAATATAATATTTATAATGAATTAAATAATATTTAGATCTTAAAAGTGGGGGGGATATTATATATAATATACCCCCCACTTTTAAAAGGACATGTCCCCCCCACATCCCCCCTTATGGGGACATATCCCCCTTTATGACGCCCCTAGTAGTAGTATTAGTGGTGGTGGTAGTAGTAGTAGTAATAGTAGTAATATTAGTATTAGTAGTAGTGGTAGTAGTAGTAGTAGTAGTAGTATTATTATTATTAGTATTATTTTCAGGAGTACCAGTAAACTCGGACCAGGTAAACTCGGACCAGGTAAACTCGGACCACTTTTGAGATAAACTCGGACCACTTTTAAAGTAAACTCGGACCACTTTTTAAAAACATAAAGTAAACTCGGACCACTTATTAAAATAACTATATTTTGTATATTTCTATAATATAATATGCTTTAACTTACTTCCACCTTATATTATATCTGTTAAATAAATTATAAAAGAGTCATTTAATATGATATTTTTGTGGAATTATATATTTAAATAGGTAAACATTTAATTTGAACTCGCACCACTTTTGAAGTAAACTCGGACCACTTGTGAAGTAAACTCGGACCACTTGTGAAGTAAACTCGGACCACTTATTAAAAACATAAAGAAGATTCGGACCAACCGTATAAACTATATATTGTATATTTCTAACATATAATATGCTTTAACTTATAAGTTAAAGTATAATTTCACTGTATATAATTGCGAGTATTCAGATATTACTACACATATATAATTTATCATTTAATAACTTTAATAACATTTAATAACTTAACATAATTTAAATTGTCGTATATCACCACAGAGCTAGAGAGAAATTTCTCTCTAGCTCTATGTATATCACCGGCGAGACCCAGGATAGAAGCTATATTTATTATGATAGAAGTATACAATATATAAGTTATTTTAATAAGTGGTCCGAGTTTACTTCACAAATGGTCCGAGTTTACTTCACAAGTGGTCCGAGTTTACTTCAAAAGTGGTGCGAGTTCAAATTAAATGTTTACCTATTTAAGTATATAATTCCACAAAAATATCATATTAAATGACTCTTTTTATAATTTATTTAACAGATATAATATAATTATATAATGTGGAAGTAAGTTAAAGCATATTATATTATAGAAATATACAAAATATAGTTATTTTAAAAGTGGTCAGAATCTTCTTTATGTTTTTAATAAGTGGTCCGAGTTTACTTTATGTTTTTAAAAAGTGGTCCGAGTTTACTTTAAAAGTGGTCCGAGTTTACCTCAAAAGTGGTCCGAGTTTACCTGGTCCGAATTTACCTGGTCCGAGTTTACTGGTATTCATTAAATCTAACAATATTATTACTAATAGAATCAAACAATTACCAATTGCTCAAGACACCCATAGTATTGTAATTGAAAACATTCGTTCACTCAAGTCTACAAATAATATTATTATTGGTATATTCAACAAAATGAATCTAAACACAAATTCTATCACGAAAGTTAAATATAACTATAATAATATTGAATTATTTGTAAATTCAAAATTTGCTAAATCACAATTTTTATCTGAAAGACAATTGTTATCTAACTCTGATTATGCTAGTCTATTTATTAGAAGTTCTCTTGATAATGATACATTACGCCATGGAAGAATTCTATATCATGCTCTAAAATCTGACTATAGTCAAGATGAATATATATATTCATCTTGATGACTATAAATGTGTACTTAATAGATTTAATAATAAATATGAATTACGATCAGTTTTAACTAATTCTAATAAAGTTGATTGGTAAAATCAGCCTATATCAATATCTGATGTCGATTTACTAAAATGGTCCACAAGTTATGACGCATTCATATATAATCTAAAATCAAAAAGTTCTAAAGATGACTTAACTAATCAAAATACCCACCCTACAACTGATACGGAATGACTAAACCCTGATAACTTACTAACATGTTCTCTTATTAATGCTCGCTCAGTCAGAGCTAACATTAATTTTATCAATGATTTTAATAATGAATTTAATCATGATATTGTTATACTTACGGAAACCTGGCTTAATGATGATTCATCTTCAGTGATAGCAGAGCTTATGAATAACTCATATTGCTTTCAACATACACCTCGTGAAGGATCTAAAACTGGAGGCGGAGTTGGCATTCTATATAGTAAATCAATTAAACTTCTAAGTTATACAAAATATCCTATCTCTAGTTATGAATGCTCTATAGTTTCATTACGTACAGCTTTAAATAACACTATAAAGTTTATAATCATATATCGACCCCCATCGAATAACTATATAACTTTTCTAGATGATTTTAATGATCTTCTCACTTCGATTAAATTAAGTAATACAATTATTCTTGGTGATTTTAATTTCCAAGTTAATAAAAACAAAACTCCTTCGAAACAACTTATTTCATTATCTAAATCACACTCATTATATCAACATATAACTACACCAACTCATACATCTGGCAACATACTTGACCTAGTTTTTACAATAAATAGCCCTAAACTTATGATTAATATAACAAATACTAACTTTTTAATTACTGATCATTATGCCATTACATTTACAATTAATACTCCAATAGTTAAATCTCAAATCAATAGAATCAACTACAGAAACATTTCGAAGATACCAATTTCTTTATTCACTTCTAATTTATCTTCATTAATATCTAATGAGACTACAATTAAGGAATTAAATAAGTATCTAATAGATATGTTAAATAAATTTGCACCTACCAAATTAAAGATTATTAAAAGTTCTAAAAACAAATGGTTTAATAACGATACTATTTTGGCCAAAAGGGCTATGAGAACAAACGAACGCTTTTTCTCAAAGTTTCCTTCTAATAGCTCTCTAACTGCTCTGATTGAATCCAAAAAATATTTCAAATATTCTATTGAATGTGCAAAGAAAAAATTCTATCTAAATGAAATACTTAATAACAGTAATAATATAAGCAAGTTATATTGTATTACAAATTCACTGTTGGGAAAAACGAAAAAGTCTATATTTCCAGATACCCCTTTAGAATTATTATGTTCTGATTTTGCTAATTTCTTCACTGAAAAATTAAAAAAACTACGATTAACTTATAACTTTACTTATAACCCACATTTCAATGTAACTCCACAACACTCAAACATAAGATTATCTTATTTTATTCCAACTAATCACGAACAAATTTTTGAATTAATTAACCATTCAAAATCTTCTGCTCCACACGACCCAATACCGCTACTTCTATTGAAAAAAATGTCACGTATGTTAACCATTCCAATTACATTAATCATAAATCGATCAATGTCTACAGGCATAGTACCTCCCGAACTTAAACATGCAATTATCTCACCAATATTAAAAAAAAAATAAAACTAATCACTTAATAACTATAGACCTATAGGTATATATATATCACAATTACCTACCATAGCTAAGATTCTTGAAAAAATTGTCTCCAACCAACTAAATAATTACCTCCTTACGAATAAACTAATTGACGACTATCAAAGTGCTTACCGCGTTAACCATAGTACCGAAACTACTGTAATACACCTAATTGATAATATACTTAGATCTCTAGATGTTAATAAACCCATTCAACTACTACTATTAGATCTATCTGCAGCGTTTGATACGCTCGACCACTCAATTCTGTATAATAGACTTACTGAAATTGGTCTGGATGAGATAGCCCTTGATTGGATGATATATTTTATCAGTAATCGTTCATTCTCTGTTAAAACTGGGCAATTTTATTCAAAAAATCATACTTTAGAATCAGGTGTCCCTCAAGGTTCTGTTCTGGGACCTATTCTATTTATGATCTACATAAAACCTTTATCACATATTATCAGGCAATTTGAACATATTAGATATCACCTGTATGCGGATGATATATTGATATATTCTACCTTATCTAGATATAGCTCTATGAATTGCAATGATTTATCTAATTGTGCAAATTCTATATATACATGGCTTAATGATAATAAGCTATCATTGAATACCTCAAAATCCGAATTATTAAACATTCCCAGTAATTTTGATAACTTCCCAATTGTAACAATTAATGGTAAAGTCATAGAACCTACTCTTAATATTAAATATCTAGGTGTTATTTTTGATTCAGATATCAAATTTAACACTCATATTATGAGTTTATGCAAAAAAGCAAATCATCAATTATATAATATCCGTCATATAAGAAATTATATTAATAAAAATACATGCCGTATTTTAGTAAACTCTCTAGTATTTTCTATTATAGATTACTGTAATTCAATATTATTAGGTTTACCTAAATCATCATTAATACCTATTAATAGAATTATCAGGTCCTCTGTACGACTCATTCATAGACAGCCTCGAACTGACCACACAAGCGTCTCTACCAAAATGAGGAGAGACCATATACTATCCACATCTCAGCGTTCTAAATATAGACTTTTGTGTATCATTCACAAAACCATGCGGATTGGTCAACCAGCATATATTAGATCATGTCTAAATATTATTCAACCCCGCAGAACTCTGAGATCAAATCACGATACAACCCGACTAAGTGTACGCCTACCGAATCTATCTCGCTCCGGAAATCGAGCTTTCACCTACTCGGCCCCAAGTAGGTGGAATTCACTTCCCAGGAATATTCGTGGTATTCAAGATCATTCGACGTTTAAACGTAACTAAAAATTATTATTATTAAACAGTTGAGACACTTCTCCTGTTTCGCGTTTCGTTTATTGTTTTCGTTTTTGTTTTATTTTTATATATTACACTTAACAGAGCATAGTAATGCTATATAATTGAGTGTCTAAATAAATCGTTTTGAATTGAATTGAATAGTAGTAGTAGTAGTAGTAGTAGTAGTAGTAGTAGTAGTAGGAGTAGTAGTAATAGTAATAGTAATAGTAGTAGTAGTAGTAGTAGTAGTAGTAGTAGTAGTAGTAGTAGTAGTAGTAGTAGTAGTAGTAGTAGTAGTAGTAGTAGTAGTAGTAGTAGTAGTAGTAGTAGTAGTAGTAGTAGTAGTAGTAGTAGTAGTAGATGTAGTAGTAGTAGTAGTAGTAGTAGTAGTAGTAGTAGTAGTAGTAGTAGTAGTAGTAGTAGTAGATGTAGTAGTAGTAGATGTAGTAGTAGTAGTAGTAGTAGTAGTAGTAGTAGTAGTAGTAGTAGTAGTAGTAGTAGTAGTAGTAGTAGTAGTAGTAGATGTAGTAGTAGTAGTAGTAGTAGTAGTAGTAGTAGTAGTAGTAGTAGTATTAGTAGTAGTAGTAGTAGTAGTAGATGTAATAGTAGTAGATGTAGTAGTAGTAGTAGTAGTAGTAGTAGTAGTAGTAGTAGTAGTAGTAGTAGTAGTAGTAGTAGTAGTAGTAGTAGTAGTTGTAGTAGTAGTAGTAGTAGTAGTAGTAGTATTAGTAGTAGTAGTAGTAGTAGTAGTAGTAGTAGTAGTAGTAGTAGTAGTAGTAGTAGTAGTAGTAGTAGTAGTAGTAGTAGTAGTAGTAGTAGTAGTAGTAGTAGTAGTAGTAGTAGTAGTAGTAGTAGTAGTAGTAGTAGTAGTAGTAGTAGTAGTAGTAGTAGTAGTAGTAGTAGTAGTAGTAGTAGTAGTAGTAGTAGTAGTAGTAGTAGTAGTAGTAGTAGTAGTAGTAGTAGTAGTAGTAGTAGTAGTAGTAGTAGTAGTAGTAGTAGTAGTAGTAGTAGTAGTAGTAGTAGTAGTAGTAGTAGTAGTAGTAGTAGTAGTAGTAGTAGTAGTAGTAGTAGTAGTAGTAGTAGTAGTAGTAGTAGTAGTAGTAGTAGTAGTAGTAGTAGTAGTAGTAGTAGTAGTAGTAGTAGTAGTAGTAGTAGTAGTAGTAGTAGTAGTAGTAGTAGTAGTAGTAGTAGTAGTAGTAGTAGTAGTAGTAGTAGTAGTAGTAGTAGTAGTAGTAGTAGTAGTAGTAGTAGTAGTAGTAGTAGTAGTAGTAGTAGTAGTAGTAGTAGTAGTAGTAGTAGTAGTAGTAGTAGTAGTAGTAGTAGTAGTAGTAGTAGTAGTAGTAGTAGTAGTAGTAGTAGTAGTAGTAGTAGTAGTAGTAGTAGTAGTAGTAGTAGTAGTAGTAGTAGTAGTAGTAGTAGTAGTAGTAGTAGTAGTAGTAGTAGTAGTAGTAGTAGTAGTAGTAGTAGTAGTAGTAGTAGTAGTAGTAGTAGTAGTAGTAGTAGTAGTAGTAGTAGTAGTAGTATTAGTAGTAGTAGTAGTAGTAGTAGTAGTAGTGGCAGTACTACTATATATTATTATCAAAAAAAGATAATAGAAAATGAGGGCAAACTATTTATAATGATTATTGTTGCAGATACTTCTAACTAAACTATATTTAGAATGTTATATTTATCATGAATGATTTATACTACATCGTAATGAATGAGTGACAGCAGTAATAACAGGTTTATAAATTACATAACGTCGGGTGATCAGAGTCACTTTACTTTTGTTTTTCTCAGGGTATTGTCCATCTCTTCACTATAGTTGAACAATTGCAACAATTGTCATTTCTTTATAATGAAATTATTAGTATTGCTTTGTATCTGTCATTTAGTGTTCGACGTATCGCCTGAAGTTAGTACAATACCTTCATTGTTATGTGTATTATTATAATATATTAGTTTGTGATCAATATTTTATTGATTTTCTATACATTTTTATTTATTTAGTAAATAATCATTACACTTTTGAAATATATTTATCCTAAATGGTATATTTATTAATATACCATTTATGATAATGTATATATAAAATATATATATATTAAATTAATAGAATGGTGTTAAATATGTTAAAATTAATATGCGCATATTCGCATATAATATTCATATATCTCATGTTCGGCATGCATACAAGGCGTTTTGTTATTAAATGTAAACCCAATGTTAGTTTGTGTACCATGTCGATTTGGGTAGGATCTGATCTAACCTATCAATTAATATCTATTTTTTCTTCCATATTTTTGTTTATTAATTATTTTGTTTACCTAATAAACTATATATTATATTATTTATTATTATATATAATCGTGCATATATTTAAATTATCGATAATTACCTTAATTAATTATAACTGACTTCACATATAATACTATTGTATTGATTTTCAAATCTAGTACTTATTATAAATATATATATATATATATATATATATATATTAATATCAGAAGTTTTAAGATAGTAGGTCATATCTAGCATATGTTTAACCGGATATAGAAATATATATGTACACATTACTTCCCGTACAATGTCCATACATTATAAATATAGTGCTGCCATATGACTATTATAGATAGAGAGATAGATATATAGAGACTTAGAGGGCAACCTTGTGGATGACCTGTTTGTGTTTAGAAAACTATTAAACGTTAACCCAGTACCGTTTTTACTCACTGGCGATTGTAAATCTTAATAAAAATTAAAACAATTTTTTTATTTGTGATTTATTTATATTGCTTAGAAGTATGCGGATTGTTCTATAAATAGAATACGTTTTGTGTACGTTTCATTAAAGTGCGCATGCATGCATACACGTAACTTATTATAATATATATATATATATATATATATATATATATATATATATAGATATATATATAGTATATTGACTATATATGTATTATAAAGTCAGAAGAGACAAATTACGAGATTTTACGAGATGTTACACTTCCACTTCCGCATTAACCGACGTTGATACGTTCTCCCTGATTATCGGGTTGATTGTCATTGTAAGTGAATATCGGTGAAATAACTATCTGGTATGCGATATCGTTTGTTACTAGAATTACTCGGGTTATCCTACTTAACGTAAATAATATAAATTCAAATGTTTTATTATTAATTATTATTAATTATTTATACTTTTTTTATATTTATAATTATTTATAAATATTATTATATCCTATATGTATATATAAACTTATTAGATTTTAATAATTCAAATATTAGTATATTCCTATGCCATTTTAATTGAATACGTTTTGTTCTATTTAAATTCATTTTTAAAATAATATGATTTTAAGTTGAATTACAAAATTTAAAAAGATTTAAAAACAATAACGAAGTTGATTGATTGATTATTAATAGCCTATCATACGATATCGAGCAATAATGGCGCCAGATATCTTATAGTGGGATACCCTTCCAGAAGCATTATGGAGCAAAATAATATTTCCGGACAGTATTTCCGGCAACTTGCCGGAAATACTTGAAGTGGGATACCATCTTTAACTATACCTTACCTTACATATAGCGGTAGGTATGAGTTAGCCGATAGTGTTTGCCACCATTACGATAATGTGTGTGTGTGTATGTTTATGTGTGTATATGTATGTGTGTGTAACCCATCGATATAAAGAAAGTGGATAAGCAATTGACGCACGCAATGCATGTAAAAGATAGACACGTGAATGACACTTTTATCAATAAATTTACAAAATGGTATCAGTGATTTTGATTGGTTATTAGTCATATTATATATGTCAAATATCAAAACAGTAGTCTTTTCGTCGAAATAGATTTAAGTGACTTCTATCTATATCAATGGATTTAAATTATAAATATCAATAAAATAATATTATATCTTCAATTTAAATACACAAAATTACGAGGAATGTTGATATTATGTATTTTAAATATATAATTTTATTTTTAGTATAGATAGTACATTAAAATTGGTAGTGATTATCAATATATATATGATAAATACATATTATTATAAATAAAAAGTAGTGGGCCAGATAGTGAGTTTCGACTGCAGCGCTCGTAGCGGATAGTGCCATACACTACATTCAATTGCTTATCCACTTTCTTTATATCGATGGTGTAACCGCAGTAATATATATATATATATATATATATATATATATATATAGTAGCCGACGCCCGCCCGCCCGCCGATGAATGATTACGTAATAAACGGTATTACCCAATACTAGGGGACAGACCCACGTGACGTAACTTACATCACGCGTACACACGCGCGCGCGAGGTAGTTATAGATGACTCACACTTCCGGTTACGCGAACAACTCTCAGAGTAGCGGAGCTATTACGTAACTATTATGTAATGATAAGCATTACGTCATTGAAACAAAGCGGCCCGAGGTCGCCCGATTAATGCGAGCGCTATTCTATTTAGATATCGACCTCGTTACTAATGAGAATTATCTGTTATTGATGGCAAGGCCGTGTCCTGTTAACGTGTTTATGTTCGATGATCAATGTTCAATTAACAACCCCGCATTACATATATGTTATGTGTAGGTATAGCTGACGTCAACTTATTAATAAACATATATTTGTGATTAATCATAATAATACGCCTTTATATAAATAAATATATATAAGTAAATATATATATATATATATGTATATATAGTGTATATATGTATATTTAAAATACACGTTATTATGTACCCAACTTTAGTATATCCAACACCACTACAAATATCGATCCCACCTACTACTACCACTGCTACTACCACTGCTACTACCACTGATACTACCACTGATACTACCACTGATACTACCACTGATACTACTACTAATGCCACACAGGTAAACGTGCAGGGATGCGGCAAGACAAGCGGATGTATGCAGTACCCTATAGGGTGTAAGGGGGACACGTGCAAGATGGCCGCCAGGTGGACACCTCAAGGAAAAGGTTTAGTGCGCTATTACGTAATGCCTCGCGCCTCGCGCAGTAGACTATTATACAACTCCAAGGCTATGTCCTTGACGATATTCTGCTGTGAGTTATTAACACATTCATACATCAACTGTACGTCGTACGCTTTGTATTACGTAGGTAAGACTAACCTATAGGTAGCTGCGTACGTGCGCGTTAGAGTGATGTCATAGCTAAGTGATGTTACGGTGCACTTCTAGAATCATCTAGAATCATCTAGAATGATCTAGAATGATCTAGAATGATCTAGAATGATCTAGAATGATCTAGAATTATAACAGCGATATTACGACGGTATTGATCATTTTCAAATATTACAATATTTAAATTAAATATATTCAATATTGATGAAGCCAATACAATACATAACTTATAGTTATAACACGTATTATAACACTGTAATGTTATACATGTATCATTAAACACGTTGTATATAAATACGGCTTCTCCCCATATAAATGTATCATTAAACACGTTGTATATAAATACGGCTTCTCCATTTAGATGTATACACACATATACGTATAATATACAGTATATATATATACTATATAACTACTATAATTACAATTGGATCATGTGAACAAGCGTCCGTTCGCGTCCTTCACGTAATAGGCATGGAACGTGATTCTAAAATCGCGTTATTAGAATCGCTCTCCTTACTTATTAAGTGAAGAACGCTTGTTCACATGACCCCTACACTTACACACGCCGAATGCCTATATATAGATCGTGTTACGTAACTCATTCTAGTACGCGCACTATAGTAGGCGGTATACTGCTTTGTTTGTAACACTATCATGATAACAATAGACAGTGTGGCTATAGAAATGACCGCTCACACAACCGGCTACATGTCAATAGGATACTCGGATGATGAGGAAATGGTAGGTATTCACACCCACACCCACACACACCCACACCCACACACACACCCATACACACATACACACACTGTACTTACAATGTATGTCGTATATACACACCCATATATAAGCTATATATTAAAATGTATCTATTCTATATAATATATAATATATAAATCGTATTATGTTCTCTAAATTGTGAATATCATTCAAAATTGATATTTTATTTTAATATAGTTCATTCAAGATTAATGAATATATTATCATATATGTTACCGAATGAAACACAGGCAACATCCACTTGGTATGCGAACACACATAAACTGTACGACGTACAGTTTATGTCGTACACTGCCTATATTAAGTGATCATTAACATCGGGTTAAGTTATATCTTATATCAGCAATATAGTTTAGATATGATCATAAATTGTGCAACGATTGACTATCTCTGCTCACTCTGAATCTTTTTTCTCTGTGGTAGCTCCAACATACTGGAATGCTCTACCATGGTCATATATGACATTAGGTGTTTGAAATCCCTGTCACTATTTAAATATAAACTCTCCACGCACATATTAACATTGTAACCTACCCTCCCTTTTCCTTCTATTTTTATTGTACTCTATTTATTTTATTTTTGTTTCCTTCTCATAACGCCCATAACCACCACGTGATTTTGTAGCCAATAAAACATTTTAAAAATAAAAATATATGATTAGACAACTCTTTAGTATTAACACATCTTAATGTAGTTTAATAAAGTTCATTGTATACCTCCCTCTCCCTCTCGCAATTTCTCTCGCCATCTCTCCCTCTTTCTCGTCCTATCTCTCCCTTTCTCGCCCCATCTCTCTCTCCGTACGTAATACCGGTATCGCTCACCAGGGGGGTGACAGCGTAATGGCGTGTATATCGGATAACTACGAAATGGTGAAAGTCGTCACGTCGCTGAATTCTCACAGGGGTAACGATGTGGTCAACGATGCGGTTAGTGGAGGGTATACCCCTTATACCCCTTATAGCCACGTGACGAGTACGTCGTACGTTTCATAAGTACACACATGCATACGTACGTACGTATATGTGGATGTATGTACGTATATGTACATACTATTATCCTTAGTATAAGCTAAACATAGCTTCTGGATATCCCTCCGATTATTATAGCAAATATTCGGTAAATAAATTCATTCATTCATTCATTCATACTATGTACATATACATATACGTACATTGTACATTGTAGGGTTTACCCGTGTTAAACACGTACCGCTACCCGTGTTAAACACCTACCGCTTACCCGCGTTAAACACGTACCGCTACCCGTTACCCTGCAGAAGGATGACGGTATCTCTGATGTTCAAGTGTCACTGACCGGCGGATGGATATGGTGCAACTTCACCCGACGACTGGCTGTGACCCCTAGCAACGACCGGGTGTTCGACCTCGGCGACGACTATTACGTAATGATAGCGTACGGTGGCGCCCCTGGTGGCGTGATGGCGATGCACGACGCGTGGATGACGTCACCCAAGAAACTTAACGTCTTGAAAGTTTCGGCTCCGGTGAAAGCGAAGAAAAGAAGCAACTTCGTAGTGTACGCCCACGGTAACTACTACTCGAGTAAAACTATATATATATATAAACATATATATATATATATATATAAGTATATAAATATATATAAATATATATAACTATAGACGTCATAACCTAGTAAACAATGACAACCTCATAAAATCATTTTATAAAAATACAACATCAAACATCATAAAAACATCAGCATAGAGTTAGAGTACTCTAAATCTATGCCATTCAATAACATTATCATAAAATCCTCATAACTTAAATATTAAATATCGAATGTATTTACCTAACATTTGTACATCGAAGTTCGTCGTCGAAAACATCATTTGTTCTCATTTAATACATCATGATAAATATATTATAAAGTATGTTATAATGACGTTTTGAGGATGTAAATGTTTGCAAGGTGTTTTACTATATTAATGTATTAGTATTTTAATTGAGTATATATATAGGCTATATATACCTATACTCATATCTCCTATACATCAGTAGTCAGTACTTTCTTGAATTACATACTTAATATTCCCTACTTTTACTTTTAACTATTAAACTATTACAAAGGTATTACAATTTAATCCTCAGGAGGAAGAAGTTCGCATGTTTTTCAAATTAAATGTGCGTGTTTTTTCATTATTTAAATAACTTGATATTTTGGTATTTCACTAAATAAGTACACGCACATTCGAACACATTCGCGCACACTCGCACACTCACACACTCCGACCCCCCACGTAGGTCTGATGGCGATGGCGGCGTGGATGTGTCTAGTTCCGATAGCTACCGTACTGGGGCGCCACTTCAAGGCGGGATGGCCTACTAGGACGCTGGTCGGCACTAAGATCTGGTTCACGGTTAATATAGGAGGAGGCGGTGACCTTTGACCCTGAGCGAGGGGCGTGGTCTTGATGTGTGGCGATAGGGCGGTATTCGCGAGCCTGAACTGTTAAAAAGACCGTTTAGTTTTCGTGAATTAAACCCTTTAATCGATGTCCGTTTAAACAAAGGGTTTGGTAACCTTTAGTTGAGCCTTTTTTCAAACTAAAGGTTTTATGTCGACTTTGTACTAAAGGGTTTGGACACTTTTAGTTATGCTTATATAATATAGTTATGCTTATATAAAATATTATAGAATTGATTATCAGTTGTATTTTAATTTTAATTATTATAATTAATAAACCATATACTATATATATAGTATATAAGTCTATATACAGGGCCGGCTTAAGCATACTATGGGCCCCGGGCAAAAAAAACGTATGGGCCCCATAGGAATTTCATAACATATTAAATGGGCCATTCTAGAAATAATAAATATCTATAACACTTATATTTATTTGTATATAAATATATATATATATATATATATATATATATATATATATATATATATATATATATATATATATATATATATATATATATATATAATATATAATATATAATATATAATATATATATATATATATATATAAATGATGTATTATTATTATTCTATTATGCCTGATCAAAGTATGTAAAAATATTTATAATCTTTAAACATTTTTGTTTTTTTCGTATATATTTACATGTATCGTGTGAAGGAGACCCACTTTAAGATGCCTATAATATATAGAGGGGGTCTTATTCACGCTATGGATGTAAATAGATATTACAGTACTCACTTACAATCATTGCAATGTAATATTTTATAATTTATAAATTTAATTTTAAGTTTAGAGAATCTTCTCTCTCAAGTTTAATTATTTACCATTAAATATATTAGGATGAAAATGTCTACAATTGGATATATCTAGCCCATCATATATATATATATATATATATATATTAATATTTGTATAGTCCATTCCTTTGAGGTGTATATCAATATGATATAATTTATGTTTAATACTAAATTATCTTATATACTAATCATCTAAATTGAATACATACCTTTACTCTAGTAATGTAGTATGTTAACATATTATTTAACATATATAATATCAGATATAAATTATGTAATTTTGGGAAATCCTCAAGATACTGCTCTAATAAAATCTGCTTATGATGACTATATTATATTCAATAATACTTTTAATAAAACATATTATATTCTTCTTTAATATAGATGTTAATATATTCTTTATTTAGTTTGGATAAATAAATTATATTTATTTGGGATAAAAGCAAATAATATTGCTACAATTGTCGAAGATTGAACGGCATTTTGCCCAACCAGATTTAAGGAATGTACAGCGCAGATATGGTCCATATCATATGGGATCCATATTGACAATGGACTATGGTATATTATGATATCGTTCATTTTATTGAATCTTCCATACATATTGCTGGATTTTTCATAACTTTGAGACCTATAATCTATTATATGTATATTATTATTTAAACATATTCTAAGAAATCAATTTCTACATATTGACCAATGTGATAATGAATGAAAGTTAAGATTCTTAACGTACATAAATAAATAACTATATAATAATACCTAACTTGGTTTATATGACGATGACTATTAACGTACATACATGTGATATATCTGGAATTGAGTACACTGATAAATAATATTATATTTTTAATTTTATATTTATTCTATTATTAATTTATCAGTGATAACTTATCACCTGTTCTCAAATAAAAATATTGTCATTGTGTGTATTTATATATAAATATATAGATGAGGGTGGTGTAAATCTAAACATTCAGTTGTAAGTACTAGTTGAATAATTGCAAAAATGCCTTTAGTATTATATTTAGATTATACATATATATATATATATATATATATATATATATATATATATATATATATATATATATATATATATATATATATTTATAAATAATATCTGTTTCAATAAATATAAATATAATTTCTTTCTCAAATAATAGTCTGTTGAAAATGTTATGTACAGAGAAAAGACGTTATATATTAATACATATATGTTACGGCTTCGCCCCTTCGATGTCTATGGTACAGAGCTCCATTTCATCAATAATCATCATTAAAAATACTATAAAGCAGAATATTCCATAATATAACAGAATTATAATAATATATACACTATGAGAAGATAACATTTTAATAATACGAGAAGTAGATATAGTAGATATAGTAGATATAATTAATTCTTTTAATACAAATTATTTTGAAAATATCTAATTAGTTTTAATTACTATACAAATTATAAATCTATATAGAATATAGTTTTTTTTCGTAATTTATAATTAATATAATCCTTTACAAATATCAGAAATCATAGTTAAAATATATCTTAATATATATCTCGTATTTAATTTTAATATAAAGAAGTATACTTATATTTTTCGTAAACTAATTATAGAAATATAAATTGTTAAGATTGAACTATGGTTAATATTCCCTTAAATTAGGTAAAAAAGGTTAATACGTTTATAAGTTATCACTTTCTAGTTTATTAGCATATGCTCCAACATCTTCATGTACCTGTTTCCACCATATCTTCGTGTAAATTTAATTTTTTTTCTAAAATTTACTTTTCAAATCGGCCTAAATGACTCATATTTAATTAATTTATTATGTTATTTTTATTTATTTAATTAGAATTAATAATATATAAGAAAAATACAGTTAAGAAATTTGTTTTTTATATAAATAGTAACATTTTTTTTTCCTAAATAATTCATGGGCCCCCCAAAATGTGGGGCCCTGGGCAATTGCCCGGTTTGCCCCCCCCCCTTAAGCCGGCCCTGTCTATATATATATATAGTCTATAGACCCGATAGTCAATACGCGTATACTTAGTAGGTATATGTAATGTTTAGGTACACTATATATGGTATACATTATACATTACAATACCTTTAGTTAATGTATACTTATTTATAACCTACCTTAATATAATATACAAACTCTAATAATATTAATGCATTATTACAGATAATAATAATATTAATAATTACAATAAAGCTATTACAATAAAGTTACAATAAAGTTTTATATACACTATTTAGATATTTATCATTAATATGAACTTACACGGATATAAATATAGGTAGGGTAGGTATGTAGGGTAGATATGTAGTATATACTATATACTATATATACCTATATATACACCTATATACGTATATACATGCAACAGTAGTACCTATATGGGTATTAGGGGTTTAACCCCGGGGTACCACACGTCCGGATCAGGTACCGTCTAGAAATAATACTCGACGTGTTCAACATCATATAATTTTAATAACTATTCTTGCCTCTGATAATAAATAACACGTGTGATGCGTACTCGTCAGATGAGAGAACACAATAGGTGTATTGTATATAGTATATTGTTTACGTTATTAGATAATGAACGTATGACGAACGTTGCTCTGAAACTATTTATAGATATATATATATATATATATATATGTGTCCTAATTATATATTTATGATTAGTGTACTATCTTATGTGGGCCAGTGACCTGTTTACCTTGTTATTTGTGCTATAAATAGTTGCTGGTCAACAACGTTAGACAGACGTTTGTTATCTAATAAGATAGGCAATATAGTATAGACAATTGTCTATTAATAGGTGTATTAATACACCTATTGTATTATCTCAGTACTTATCACTAGGGGCGCTGCAACGGGGGGGGGGGGGGGGACGGGGGTATTTGTCCCCCCACTTTAAAATCTAGGGGGACCTCCTATATATTGGCCCCCCCCCCCACTTTACCACAACATTTATTTTGATTGGTTGGTTTTTGTCCCCTACATAAAATATCGTTCCAGCGCCCCTACTTATCACACATGTTATGTATTATCAATTATTCGAATTGGTTTTCAATGGTTACATTATAATCACATGATATAGGGGTAATATCCTAAGGGTATTAGGAACATTATACGATGATATGGAACTTATTATTTTTTATTGTTTACTTAAGGCATCCCATGGGATAGTGCACTAGGTAAGTATTTCCGGAAATAATGTCTGGAAATATTTGCTAGAGATTCTTTAGCAAATTGTAGTGGGATACCCCCTTTAAAATTAATATATTTCCAGCAAGTTGTCGTAAAGTAAGTGGGTATCCCACTACAATTGTAGTTTAAATCACTTTCTAGCAAACATTTCCGAACATTATTCCGAATATACTATTGATAGTGGGATATACCCCCTTTATAGGTTATTATAACATAGTTCATTTAATTAATGTATGCACATATACAATCTAAATTAGAAATTTGTTATGAATTGTGCATTTACTCATATCTACTAAGACAATTTGATAACAAATATGAAAAAAATTAATAAACGCCAATTTAAAAATGTATTAGAACATCTAACGGATGAGTACATATATGTTTGATTTAGGGTATTATACATTACCCTACTGTAGGGTCCCTACATTACTCTACACCACCCTACCATACCCTAATCTATATTAACGTACAGAGGACGCCGTCCACCTTTGCGATTATAATACGTAGTGTCTAAATCCTCCCGATTTTTAAAATTCTAGCTAAATATAATGAAACATAACGATGACATAATAGTGACAACACTGACGTCATAGTTAACACCTTAACACCCAGGCGGCGCCGCACTCGATTACGTAATACATGCACCCACTACTCGACACTAATACCCACCACCACTCGAACAGTTGCACCAATACTTGACCATGTCGGCCATAATCCTCACCCTGGTCAGCATCACGGCTATTCTCGTCAAGTCCAACGGGTACACATTTGTTAGTAGCCCCCACCTTCCTTATACCCTGGGTAGAACACGTAAGCGCGCATAGACACGCCCCTTCCTGGTACCCCAGGTAGAACTCGTTAACGAGCATAGACACGCCCCTTCCTGGTACCCCAGGTAGAACTCGTTAACGAGCATAGACACGCCCCTTCCTGGTACCCCAGGTAGAACTCGTTAGAGCACATAGACACGCCCCTTCCTGGTACCCCAGGTAGAACACGTTAGAGCGCATAGACACGCCCCCTTCCTGGTACCCCAGGTAGAACTCATTAGCGCGCATACACTGTTACAAAAAGATTAAATGAGTCCTATAAAAAGGTTGAATTGATGTTCGTCTAGTCAACCTTTTAAAGGTTGAATGAATCAGTGTATTTCAACCTAATTTGTAGGTGTCATTCAACCTTTTATAATTAAACCAGATTAACCTTTTATAAGTAATAACATTCAACCTTTTATAATTACTCCCATTCAACCTTTTATAATTAAATTAGTAGAGCCATTAAATATAATAATATAATAATGGTATTTAACAATTTCAATGTTCAATAATGATTAATCATTATAAAATTATATTAATTATCAATATAATTATCCTAAGAATAATTATGATTATAATTGATGTTTAAGTTGACACATAAATGAAATTATGATGATTTTAAAAACCCATAGATACTTAAATAATTTATGATTTTAAAATAGTAACTTTATTTATTAAATACATAATATTAACTTAAATATAAATTAAAATAATAATTGATAATTAATTTACACTAGTA
Organism: Osedax fenrisi; assembly: GCA_964019155.1. Classification (NCBI taxonomy): domain Eukaryota; kingdom Metazoa; phylum Annelida; class Polychaeta; order Sabellida; family Siboglinidae; genus Osedax; species Osedax fenrisi. The sequence continues at coordinate 103,105,884 of OZ025239.1, forward strand.
GGCCTACTAAATTAAATCAATATAACAAAATAAAGAAAATGTAAAATAGTATATTTTTTATATATTAAAAAAAGAATGTATTTGTAAATGAATATATATATATATATATATATATATATATATATATACTATAATAGATTATTTATAAAATAAAATATTGAATCATAATTACGTTCATTCAACCTTTTAATAAAAAGGTTGAATGGATAGTATATTGTTGACTCAACCCTTTACTAAGGTTGAATATGTAAATAGAGCATTCAACCTTTTTATTTTCTTGATGCAACCTTTTATTGTTAACAGTGTAGACACACCTCCTTCTTGTGGTAACCCCCTCACTACCGAATCCATCATATGTGTTTTTATTTACCATTGACTAACAATGCGATAAGCATTAGTAAATTAAAATATGTATATATTTATAACTATATATAATTTATTACTATACACATTAACTAACTAGACATTTTTAATAAATAGAATATTTACATGATTACGATAGAATATATATTCAAGTGTTGTTAGATTAACATAATAAACTTAAAGGATCCCACTTCGATAACATTGTTGGTATACAACAATGGTGTGTTAAAGTAAGGTATTGCCGCATATAAATAATATATATTTCTATATATCTGGAATATATTGCGGAATGTAGAAAAATGTATCCATATTATATAACGAGCATATTTCCCGTAATAATATTTCCGATTACAATTCATCTGAAATATATATTTTCATATATATTTACCTATAGGTACCCGCAAAATATTCATGGATTGTAAAATCTCATGCACCAATGGGATTCGCCGTAGCAGCTTGTTCCGTATTTACGGTTAGTGCGCTTCTAAAGTCGTTGCAACCTATACATAGCTCACTACTCTGACTTCGAGACTACTTCTTCCGACCTTAACATAAACGAATACTATACCTATATCATACCTAACGGATACTATATCGCTACTACTACTACTACTACTACAGGCGTTGCTAAGCAACGTAAGATGCGCTACTAGGTCTCCCTACCGGTGGATGTTTAACTACTCTCACATGGTGTTCGGCATAGCTTCACTGATCATGGGACGTTAGTGGACAAACTGCACTATGGCCTATTAATGCTTACACGACACATCGTCTACTGTTACATCATAACTTATGATTCATAAGTACAATCATACCGTATTACTACTCTTATTCTATTCTGGTATACTATTCTGTCAGGTTGATAAAACTAATCATGTTATCACTGATATTAAATTATATATTCGTGTTTAACTAATATAGACGTGTTTAAATAATATACGCTACAATTATGATAATAATATGATTATTTAGCCATATGTGTGGTGACTTTTATGTTTGGGTTTGGGTTATGTAAACTCCACTATTTTAATATCTAGTTGAATATTAATGGTTAATATATATACGGATATTATGAACGCACTATAATTGTCCTGTTAGTGGTAGTTAATATTATCTACGTAATTAAAATGTAGGATATTATTCTACCACTACTATTAACCCAACTTTGCAGTATTCTGTACATACTCTGGAATGAAGATGATGGGCATGAGGGAGATATGCGTATACATACTAAGCGGGTACATAATCTATCTAGTCGCGACGATGTTTTACTTGGAGTTCTTAAGGAGAAGACCTGCAAAGTCAGCAACAGTTGCAAGTGACGGAGTGGAGGATGGACTAGGCAAGAAGAGACCCGCAATGGTTTAAATTATATTTCTTACCGAATAACTACACATTCAGTCTCTTCCTTATCTGATTATACTACTACTACTACATCATACTAGTCTACTTCTCATATCTCATCTACTACTACTACTACTACTACTACTACTACTACTACTACTACTACTACTACTACTACTACTACTACTACTACTACTACTACTACTACTACTACTACTACTACTACTACTACTACAACTACTACTACTACTACTACTACTACTACTACTACTACTACTACTACTACTACTACTAATACTACTACCACTACCACTACCACTACCACTACTACTACCACTACTACTACCACTACACCTCACAGACTAGCCCGTGCGAATACCTGGTGATCTACTCCTTCGCTCCCATCACCGTGATCATATTCTTAATACTGTGCGTCTACATGTTCAGATGGTTGGAGTGATGCCCAGGATAACTTGCTGCGACCTACTTAATGACCACTACAACGACGACGACCTATCTATATTAATCATAGATGTTACATATAATAATAGTACTATGTATTAGTTTTGATACAAAAGTATTACCGACCGGTGTGAATGAACTATTGATGTTGAATAAAGACGATATTTATATAAAATGATTTATTTACAGAGGGTAATGCGTATAAAATAAGATAAAAATAGAATAACGATTCGATAAAATATGTTAAAATGTACAATATTCGACGGTTGGGAGAATACAATAAATAACTATATACAGATTGTAGTGTGTGTGAGCATTCGGCAACCGTTGCTGCAGTGTGTGTCTCTCTTTCGTTGGAGTGGGCGGTAATATCATTAATAGATTAAGTACAGGGGTAACCGTGGTAACAGCGGTGACAGAGGCTCAACGATAAGCTATGCGGCGATGGTGGCACGGTGATAGTGGGTGTGGTAGTTGGGGGCGTGGTAGGGGGGTGTGGTGACTAGGGGCTGTAGTATTCCGTAGGGTCGCACGACTTGCTGCTGCTGCCGGCCCCGCTACTTTCAGAAGACGGAACGTTGGAGATTCCCTTCAACATTCTCAAGAACTTCTGAGATCTGCGTACCTTGGGCGTCGTGTCGTGGGAGGGGGAATGGGGCGAGTAGGGCTTCGGTAATGGTGATTGTAACTGTGAAAGTGGTAAACGCGTTAATGTTGCAATTGTTAGTGTGCGATTAGATAGATGGATAGAAAGATAGATGATTTATACAAATATAACAAAGATAGTTCTCATTTGTGTTTTAGAAAAATAATAATACATAAATAAATAAATGATAAAATAATATATATAAGTAAAAAAATAGGATTGTTAGATTAATAAACGTGAACAAAATAAAAATATACAAATATTAAAAATGACCAATAATAAAATCTTTTACTTTATTTTTGAAATGGTCTATGGATGTAACAAGTCTTATTATGCAATTATGCGATTAATACAAAGAAATTATCAATTTAGAAATAAATCAGACTAAAGTGATGCGCGTAATAGAATATTTGTTCACTAAATTAACATTTAATAAAACTAATTATAAGTCAACTATGCTACTTCCGCGATGTATGAAGATAATTTGATGTAATTAAGGGGTTACACAGGTTTTAGGCAACAATGCAAATAGATAGGGATTTGTTTGTTTTTTCAAAAATCTATTTATCCTAAATTAATTAAGTAATTTAAATTCTATAAGTTGTATAAACACACGAGAACACCTAAACACAAGTGTTGAAGATAAGTATTAAACAAATGCTTAAACAAATATGAATAGGAGAGATTATAAAAAAATTACTATAAAAAAATACAAAAATTTATGAGAAGAATGTTTATAACAAAATAAAATTGTTATGTGAATATAAAAGCAGAATCTATGTTGCTGCAATGTATATATAATTAAGATATTCTGAGGTATACGATAATTTATTATATGATAGTTTTAATATTTTATAAGAAATACTTATAAAATTATAAATTTTAAATGGCAGATTCTCAACAACAAAATTAAAAATTGATTTGTATAAATGTTTAAATAAAGTTTAATATAAAATAATTTGTATAATATTTAATATTAATAACTGTAGGTTAGGTATACGTACATTTAATGATAACTTGGATGACTCAAACGATGTTTTTCTTAATACCTTGTGCGTACCTTCGTTGTGCTGGGGAGAGGAATACAAGTTATAATAATGTAACCAACTTACGCTTATAGAGTTACACTAGGGTTGATACTAAGTTATTATAGTAATTTTAGTCATGTATTATAATTAAGTTAGTTATAAGTTATAAGTTAGTTATAAGTTATAAGTTATAACTTATAACAAATAATTACTTAATTATAATACATAACTATCATTACTATAATAACTTAGTATTAATAACAAAGTATCATACCTAGTAAACCCTAGTATACCCTAATGTACCCTAGTGTTAACGTATTATTGTATTGAGATTGTGCTAAATAAATAGTAATTTAAATATATTTATTAAATATGATTGATATCGTTTATTAATGATTAACAGGAAGGGTTCTGTGACACATAACTATAACGATGATGACACAGTAAGCAATGGTAGTAATGGTAGTAGTGGTAGTAGTGGTAATAGTGGTAATAGTAGTAGTAGTAGTAGTAGCGGTAGTAATGGTAGTAGTGAGGGTCTACAGGTGCATGCTTTAATGTGAACACATCTAACACACCTCTGCATGTATAATAGAAGTACACAAGAGCCTAGACAGATACATGTAGCTCAGTCAGTGTTGATTATATTACGATGATAACGTTAAATTGAATGAAAGAATAAATATTTATTTCCGAATAATTATTTCCTGAATATTGAATATAATAACGGAAGGATATTCAGAAGCTATAAGTAAACTTACATTAAGAATATCTTTAGTATAACAAAGATATCATATATTGATGATATAATAATAATTTAGTTCACCGCTGTACTAAACTTACTACTGACTACACACAGGAAGTGCAAACTGGTTATGAATTCATATTTTATTATTAAAATAAAATTATATATGAAATTCTATTAGAATTATTCACAAATTAGAATATATAAAATTAATTATAAGCAATTCTTATATCAACAGATATGTTTAATATAGTAAATTTATATATGTTAAACATTTATAATATAAAAGTACAGGAATGTGTATATAGATTAAATAAACAGTAGAATAATTTATAAATATACATATATCATAATTAAAATATAAATAATTTTATTTACGAAATATGTAAAATCTAACTTATATTCGAATATTATTTCCATTGAATATTTCATAAATTTAATATTATTTAAGGTTTTGAGATATTAAATAATACGTTATAAAGTTTCATGTTACGTGTTACTATGGTATACATAGTTGTAAATAAAATTATTTATATTTTAATTATGATATATGTATATTTATAAATTATTCTACTGTTTATTGTGAAGGGATTCAGTTTAATTGTTTGATATCACAAACATACTGAGATAAAGATGTGTAATCAACACAGCCAATAGAAAACTAGACAGCTATCACATGACTGGTAACCTGGGCGTGGTATATACAGGAGAGCCACTTGTAAAGTTCCTTCTCGGTGCTAAAGTCGATAGTGTATCCAAAGTTATCTCTATGTCTGAAGTGTTGGTAAGGGTTAGGTAAGGGTTAGGTTAGGTATGTAGGTGTGTATGTATCAATAATGAATCGCAGCGTTATATTTGAAACATATGTGGGGTGCCTATAATTATACCTCTACCTATACCTGTATCCATCTTATATCTGCACATATTTGTTCGGTATGCATAAACCAAGGCGTTTTGTTATTATATGTAAACCCAATTTATTTTTTTGTTTACCTAATAAACTATATATTATTATTATCATATGCCTACATCTATGCCTGAGGTTGATTATTATATATTATAGTATTGTTTGAAGGCATGATATCAGTAATATCAGTAATATGATGTTGACTAACTTTGAAAAGAAATCTTCCGTAATGAAGGTCAGGCACCACCTGTGTGTTGTCGTGGTAACGAAGTGAAGCGCACTGATTATAGAGTTATCATACACACTGATTACAGAGTTATCACACACACTGATTATAGAGTTATCATACACAATGATTATAGAGTTATCACACACGCTCTAATTACACGAACTTGCTCGGAGTTTTACGTTTAGCGTTGCCGACGCCGATGTAGATGGTGATGTCCTCGACGTTCCACTGACAGATCGGTGGTCCCCCCTATTGGGCGCGGGTGTGTAGAGGGGTAGAGGTCGCGTGCGTTACGATAGAGGTCGCGTGCGTTACGGGTAGAGGTCGCGTGCGTTACGATAGAGGTCGGTTGGCAATGTAAGGGTAGAGGTCGCGTGCGTTACGATAGAGGTCGCGTGGCAATGTAAGGGTAGAGGTCGCGTGCGTTACGATAGAGGTCGCGTGCGTTACGATAGAGGGCGCGGGCGTTACGATAGAGGTGGCGTGCGTTACGATAGAGGTCGCGTGCGTTACAATAGAGGTCGCGTGCGTTACGGGTAGAGGTCGCGTGCGTTACGATAGAGGTCGCGCGCGTTACGATAGAGGTCGCGTGCGTTACGGGTAGAGGTCGCGTGCAGTACGATAGAGGTCGCGTGGCAATGTACGGGTAGAGGTCGTGTGCGTTACGATAGAGGTCACGCGGTTAATCACCTTACATTCTTTGTAGTAACTCAGCTGGTAGTGACTAAACACGAAGTAGAACTTTTTGAATGATTTCTTCTCGCAGAACTTGAAATCGTTGTACAGCGGATTGTTGACGATGTCCTCCTGCGAGTATGTGATTGTTGTACTATGTAACGTATTATTTAATATCTCAAAACCGTAAATAATATTAGAGTTATCAAATATTCAATGGAAATAATGTTCGAATATAAGTTAGATTTTACATATTTCGTAAATAAAATTATTTATATTTGTGTACACTAGCTTACTAGCTTACAAGAGTCAATACTTACAATGCGAGGGAAGCATGATAATGCCAAGGTTAAAGCTTATAATGAGAAGTTGAACGTTTACAATCATTGAGAAGTGTGTCAGTGTAAACATGAATGCTTACAATAGTATGGAAGCGTAGCGATGCCAAGGTTAAGGGCTTACAATGGACGAGAGGCATCCAAATGTCAAGGTCACAGCAAGGTGGGGGCAAGGTGACTAACGAATTGTTGGAAGTGTTCCGAGATGTCGTTATACTTTGCGACGATGTAACACTTTGTTTTAAACTCCTCGGGCCAGGATGCCCATCTCATCACGATCTCTGTAAACAATGCGTTATTCTCACATTATATGTAAGCATACTTTATTTGTATTAGAAGTTGTTTGTTATTGTTGCATATAATAATACACTAAATAAGAATACAAATGGTTAATAGGCATATTATTTTAAAGCCCTTTAGAAGAAAATATTATATACATATTATTATTATTCAACAGAAAAATTATTATTAAAATTCTTCTAATAAATATTATTATTATTATTATTAAATATACTAATTCTTATTGCTTCTAAAGGCTTTCAAAATAAGAATTTAATCTATTTTTATCATTTAGAGGATATATATCTATTGTTTGTTATGTAACTATATAATATATAGGTTTATCCAAGCCCCGAAGTGAAATGACTAGTGAAATTTATTTTAATAAATATTTATATTATCTGATAACATTTATCATTTATTTAAAATATACTTATACATAACCTATATGTTTAATATATTATATTAGTATCTAATAATAAAATACTAATATCAACAAACAAATATATACCACTATTGAAATAATCAATATTACGATTATAAACAAACAATACAAGATAGCTATTTTCCATACACAAAATATGAATACGAGAGAAATACTTATTACGCTATGCATTAACATGTAGAGAGATAGTTTTGAAGAGAGCGGCTTCGAAGGGACATTAGAGCCATATATGGTTATAAGTGAAAAGTCTAAATTCCTGGACTGAATGAAATGGGACTCCACCAAATACAATAACAATAATAGGGAGTGTTGATTAATCTCTAGTAACTATATTATTTAGATATACTTATGCAAATACAATAAAGAATCACAGATTCATATACAACTATTACTCATGCATGAATAGAGTGTGATGATGTAATACAACAATGAACTCATTGTTTTCTCTCCCCATGCCATGTTATTTAATATTCATATACATATTAAGGTTACCATTACAATGCAATATTAATACATATAAAGTTAGGAAACACATACCAGTGCTATAAACACACTACAGCATTGATGATGTGGCATATTGCCTTGCTTTTTTCATTACTGCTTCTAGGTTATATATTCCCATAGGTTAGTCATATGATGTATATTTGACAAACAATTATTAAAGGAGTTTATACATATTTGATAATACAAAAATAGAAAAAATATGCTTATCTATAATATTTATTGATACAACTTGTAAATTTGTATATACTTTATATAAACAAGAAATGTAGGTTTTAATAATACTGTTGTAATCGATTAGGTTAATAACAATACTTATCTGAGTGGGATTTGTAATATAACCATTTTGTTGTTACTTATGTATGCAATTATTTATTATGTATATACTTATATCATGAATCTAGTATATGTATGTATGTATGTATGTAGTATGTATGTATGTATGTATATATATATGTATATATATATATATATATATATATATATATATATATATATATATATATATATATATATATATATATATATATATATATATATATATATATAATTTCATATAGTTAAGATTGTTTTCAATAAAAAAACCTATGTATAAAACAAACGTAATGTCATAGTAAATCAATAGACTACGAATGTCATATGTCACATGCCACATGTCACACGAACCCAACGGTAGCTCCATCTGGTGTATGGGTCTGAAGAGTTCCGAGCCTACGTACTCAAACAGCGACCATCCCTTGTAGTTGAGGTTCAATTGAGAAGTACTGACCGCCTTGTCCACTATATAGGTCAACACCTCTTTAGCTCTCATCGTAGTGGTCAACTGGGTAGGGTAGGGTAGGGTAGGGTAGGGTAGTATAGGGTAGGGTAGGGTAGGCTAAGGTAGGGTGGTTAATTTATACATAAATATTGGTAGTGTACCTAAATGGGAGTGTTACCAATAATAATAATAATAACAATATAATAAAAAAACATGGAACTCTGCAACATTGTGGTGCATGTATACATTATTATATATATATATAATGACTAATAGATAAAATGTAGAAGAAAACAAATATACTATATTGACGTGTAAACAATTTATATATAGAATCATGATTATAATCGGTGAATAAGTCAGTACATACGTATAGATAAAGTAAGTTCTGAATATGGTAGTACGTTCTGTTAAGTACGTTCCGTTAGGTACGCATGCACCCACCTTGATCATGATGTTGTCCCCTCCAATGTTAGACAGACAGACCCCGACCAGCAAACCGGTATCTTCACTGGTCTAAAAACAGCATGGGGTATGCATGTTAGATATAGGGGTGGATAGAGGGCAGGGCTTTACTAGTGATGGGTGTCACTCTCTTATCTATCATAAATATATATATATATATATATATATATATATATGTAGTCGTGTATTTGTGTACACTTTATGATATATTTAATTAATTTCTATGCTGTATTCTTTAATTGTACTTTGTAGGATACTTTATACAATGATTTGTGTGATATAAACCATGCTTTTACTGTGGTGTTAAACCTAAATATCATATTAATAATATATATAAATAACATTACAATAGAATACTACTATTTCTAGATATGTAAAGTTGGTATAATATCTGAACTGCTAACAGTGGTTATTACGGGGCTCATTTGTAAAGCTTTGATATTTTTGATTTGTTCTTCCATTAAAATTTCATGAGCAACTTCTTTTTCTTTTATCTTCAAGTCATAAATTTAGTTAAAACAACAATATATTGATATTAAATTATAATGCGTATAGAAATTTATAAATAATTTAAATATTATAAAATATTATAATAAATTATATTGATAATAGTTAAATGAAGTATCATTTTAAACTAATAATGTTAATAGATAAATGAAAATAATAATAATAATATATATATATATATATAGTCGTAAAAAAGACATTACACAATCTTCTCTTTAATTACTGCAATGTTAACATTTATTAACACATATTACTAGTTACGTTATGTGGTTTATATTATCAACTATATACTTTTCAGTAATATATAAATATGGTGTATAAATTAATAATTGCAAAGATACTATATATATATATATATATATATAAATATACTATATATATATATATATATATATATATATATATATATATATATATATATATATATATATATATATATATATATATATATATGTATATTTATAAGTTAACAAATATACAATAAGTTAATATATGTATATCAACTTAATAAGTTGAATTTATATTATTAAGATAAACAAAGATATTATTTTTTTGAAAATATTAAAACATATTTAATTTTAATATAATAAAACTTGAAAATATATATTTAATAAATAAATACTAATACAAATATCAATCATAATTATATATATATATATACATATATATTTATATATTATTAGAATCAAAGAATAAAGATATGTTTATCGAACTTTATTCGTGTATTTTACGATATTTTTAAACAATAAGAATAAATATATATTCAAACTATAATGAAATGTATAAACCTATTTTAAATAATCTATATATATTATCTGAATATCATCTGAATAATCTAACCTCAAATAACATCAAATGATTTTGTAGCAAGTCAATAAGTATTCTTGATTCGGTATTTTGAAAGGACTAACAAATTTATTTTCGGATTATGAGAAACAGGGATGTTAATAATATTCATATAATGTAATCTACATTATACTAATTGAACTAATTATAATCAGGATGAATGAAATGCTAACATGTTCAATTGTGTTTTCAATCTTCGAATGAAATAAAACTGGACTGAATATCGCAGACAGATTCTGTATCGTCATCTTGTTAATATCACATTCATTAGATACCCTTAATACCGGTTGATGGGGTGAGATTGAGGAGGGGATGGTGAGGAGAAGGAGTAGGTGAAAGTTGAGGATGAGGAGGAATAGGAGAAGGAGATGTAAGAGGAGGATGAGGATGAGAAATGAGATGAACCTGTGCAGATGAACGATTAACTTCTTCATGACTTGATAGTTGATATCGGGTAGCTCCTTCAATAAGGAACGATACCAGTTCAACTTCAGAGAGTGATCGGTGATCTCTGCAAGGTAGTGGGGAACACACATTGATGAATGGAGAGAAGGAAGCTATTATCATGAACTACACAAGATATTGAATTACTCGAATGCAGATGTTATTTGTTACAATAATATTAGAATGTCTTTTTTAATAAATCATATTTAAATAAACATAAAATATAAATATTCATTAATATAATAATTATAAATTAAATACAGTGACTCAATGTAAATGAAATATCTGCCATAAGCTAATTGTGTATTGAGATTGACAGTAAACGCTGGATAACACAAGATATAGATCTATGTTTAGATGAAGAACACAAAAGGTTTGAGCATTCATATTTATTTATATACCATGCATGCAGAATAGCTGACAAGTAAAGCTGGCATGAATAACTCAATAGTAGAATACTAAACTTCATACTTCATACATCACACATTGTCAATGACACTAGTTATACATGTTATACATCATTATATTCTTTATTATCCGAGTATTATATTGATAACATATTCAATAAATATAATATTATACTTATATAATGCATACTAATTAAATTTCATATATATATATATAATTCTATAATAAAATTCTATAATATTTATTCGAAAATTGAACGTATACATTTAATTAAGATAAACGATAGTGGTAACGAGATACAGCGACTGCGGTACAAACTCGACGTGGCGATCCACTTGTCGTAGTGTATATGACCTAGAACGGGCTGTTCAAGGTCACGAAGGAAGCGCTTCATCACGGAGGCAGTGAGATTGATGAGGTCGGGGTGATCTTCGTTGCTGAGGTGAACCCTGTTAGCATCTGTTGAGGTGATTAGGTGTTACAGTGACCAGAGGTACCGCGCACTCAAGCATTGCAACTAGATACATCAAGTTGGGCGAGGTTACGGAATAACGAACGCATTATAATAATGAAAACGTTTAAATTCTTTTCAGCGCTTTTTAATTTCGTATTATTCTTTGTGTATTTAAATAACGTATGTCATCGTTAGAAAATGTTAAACTTTATACTTTCGACTATATAATTGTTTAAATAGAAAATCAATCAATCAATGAACAGCGATTAAATAGCCCTTAACGAATGGAAATAATGAGTAGATAAGAGGTATGGTTCGATGAAATCTAGTTAAAGATAAGTGCTAGGATCGTTGAAACCTTCCCTAAACTGGTCGAGGAGTTTAGTGATCATCGAGTGTTGAGCGGAACGTCTATAGATACCCTCGCAATGCATTCCTGAAGGTGATGAATGATACACGCGTGAAAAGGGGGCGTGGCAGAGAGAGGGGGGCGTGCCTTAGTTAACCATTAGCCGAGATGAAGTTGATACATTTATCAATGATTACCGGTACATTTTCATTTGTGATTTGTTGTTCTTGTAGCGACTTCAAGCTTCCCTGTTAACATGATGATGATGATGATTATGATGATGATGATTTGATTTGATTGTTTATTGTTTATTTAAACACCGTAAAAATATAAAACGAATTACATTACTCAACAGTGTGTGATAAAAATGAAACAGATAAAAATAAATAAATATAACATGTTGATTTAGATAATTTAGATAAATAAATATAAAACAATATTAATATTAATGAAGTAAAAACAATTTTACTTTACGTCGGAAAATATTGTAATTAATTTCACAACGTAATTTTGTCGGAAGTTTATTCCAGTTGGTAGGTGCTGACACACAGAAAGATCTACCCATAATGGTCTCATAGTTATATTTAGGTAAATTTAGTTTTACAGACTTGGCAGATCTAAGGGATGAGAGTGGTCGATAATAGGATATCCTTTCAGATAATATATTAGATGTATTTGAATAGATAAGATTGTGAACTAATAAAACAGATTTAAGGAAGGCTCTGTCTTTTAAGGAAAGTATTTGTAATTTATGCTGGAGGGAGCTAATTGATATATGGTTATTGAATTTAATATTATGAATTGTACGAATAGATGATCTAATAATTTTATCAATTTTATTAGTCCTACATTTGGGTAATCTATTATATAGTGAATTAACATAATCTAGGCGTGAAAAAACAAGAGAATTAATTAATATTTCACAAGTTTTATGTGTGATTAATTTTCTAATTGATTTTATTTTATATAGTGATAAATTAGCTGATTTACGTTTATGATGATGGTGATGGTGATGATGATGATGATGATGATGATGATGATGATACTGATGATGATGATGATGATGTTGATGATGATGGTGATGTAGTACTAACCATTAAGGTTGTCTTAATAACTGCTATCCAACTGATCAGATCTGCCTCATTAATACACTGTACGTACAGAACTTCGTGATGGAGATTGATCACAAAGATGTACTGGTCGTGTGTGCCGTATCTGCTGATGTTGGTGACGGTTCGAAGGTCATATTCCAGGAAGCGCGATGAACTCTGATGTGAGGTCAGTGTAAGGTTAATATCATTGTGATAGGATGCTTGTATGTAATCTATTAATCACTATTAATAGTAATCTGTATTATGACAGTATTATATATGCGCTGTGTTCATGACTATAGGATGTGAATTATACAACTATCTACTGCATGTAATATTGATATAATTGCAAATTAACAAATTTATTTAGATAATATGTTTTCTTTTTTTTGTATATTTTAAAATGTAAATATATTGAAATAAAAAATATAGATTTTAAGATAAATTTTAAATTCAAAATATATTAAACTTCCTTCAACTATGCTTTCAAAAAAAGTAGAATATATTAATATTAATAAAATAACTTATAATTTAATGACATACTTAAATATTGTATGATTTAGTATTTTATAAATACAATATGTATAAATTTTAAATTGTTGACATGTTAATAAATGGAATAACAATGGTAGACTATTATATTGACGAGGTAACATATAAATAATGTCTTATCGATGTAGTAATGGTATACACTAACTGTATTGTAAATATAAAAGCTACGCTCAGATAAGTGAATCCACTGCAATCTGTAATCCTGTAGAGAGTGGTATATATTAGTGCGTGTGCTTGTGTGTGTGACACTAATGTGGCATGTGACATACGTTATCCGTGACACTGAAACAGACACCGGCATGTCCAGCTTTCTTCACATTCTCAAACTTCTGACCGCCGAGTGTTGATGGTACATCACGAGCCATGCACTGTAGTATAGGTGTCGCTAGTAGTGATGGTGGTGGTGGTAGGCTAGTGGTTGGGCTATACCTTGACTAGGGACGTCATCCAATTGTTGAAGATGTTCTCAGAGTCGGTAGTCATGGTGAATACATTGAAGGGAGACTTGGAGTTTATAGAATCGCGAGAGTGAATGTGAATGTCAAAGGTGAACCTGTGTATGTCGTAGTAAGTATTATGAGAGAGTGAAGAGAGTGAAGAGAGAGAGAGAGAGAGAGAGAGAGAGAGAGAGAGAGAGAGAGAGAGAGAGAGAGAGAGAGAGAGAGAGAGAGAGAGAGAGAGAGAGAGAGAGAGAGAGAGAGAGAGAGAGAGAGAGAGAGAGAGAGAGAGAGAGAGAGAGAGAGAGAGAGAGAGAGAGAGAGAGGGAGAGAGCGAGAGAGAGAGAGTGAGAGAGAGGGAGTGAGAGAGAGGGAGTGAGAGAGAGAAGGAGCAAGAGAGGGGGGAGAGAGAAAAAGAGGGAGAAAGGGAGAAAGGGAGAGAGAGAGAATATAGAGTGCACTAACATTTTACTATCTGTAACATTGATGCTAATGATATCTTCATATTTAATGTATTCCTTGTTGGTTGCAGACTGTAGAGGAGGATGATGAAATGTATCGACTACGTGTATTACAATAGAGGTAGTATTGTTGGCATAGAAACCTTGCCGTTGTCACAGTAAACAAATGAATCTTTCTCCATGACGCACCAGAGACGTAAACTTTCTACGCGTTGAAAGGTTAGAGGTCAAGTAAGCATACGACAGAGGTGATGGTGATGATGATGTCTAACCTTTTTGATGGTAATGCGTTATGGTCAGATAGCTACACACATCTAATACGTGTTCCGGCGAAGTGATAGATTTCATGTCCTGTAGCGTGGTGGTCAATGGGTTATACAAAGTCTACTGATATGTTATATAAAACTAATAAAATTAACCACAATGTTTACTGATTGGTCAGAGTTACTATTGGTCGCTGAGGGGGTATCTATATCTTGAACCTTTCTCACGAGCTCCATGGTATTCAGTTTTAGAAAATCCTATTAAAAACAAATTAATGAAGTGAATACTTGATAATACAATTAATTGATATCAAAAATTATATCTACAATGCATTACTACATGACCTGACAACATCAATATTAAGAAGTAGAGTTAATAAATGTCCTTAGGAAGATTATATTTTCAAAGTAATTAAACACTAAGTTAAACTAAATGAGATTAATTATGAATATCTACGACTAAATAAGTTTAAAAACTAACTAATTGAAGACTTTGAGAAGCATTTTCCGCGAGTTCATAAGCTGTAACGAGGCACGAGGGTTATATACATCATTACAAAATGTGTAATAATGTATATATATATATATATATATATATATATATATATATATATATATAATGTACATATATATATCACACATAAACATCATATATACACATCATATACACATATACATATCGTATACATATATATGATACATGACATATATGATTGAAATGACATATATGATTGAAGAACATCAGTAATGGTAATCAACTAACCGTTTTTATTGTCAAACGACTTGCTCTTGTACAGCATCTGTATGGGTGACGGTGGTGGTGGTGTGTTAGATATGCTGTATTGGTGTGGGGGGGGGGGGAGGACATGTTTAATAACCAACATCAGCGGAACAGAACACCAGTCTCATGGTATCGGTGATGTTTGCAGTCTGTACGGAGTAGCAGAGTTTCTGTGAGGAGGGAGGGTTATTGGGCATAGGCATATAGGCACGATTAACACGTATATAGGGGAGATAGGAGTTCACTGGAAATAAATAATGATTAAATAAAAATTAATATAGGTTAAGCGTTTTAATTGATATTTAGGGAAAAAAGAATTTACTTTATGAATGGGAAAATATGTTATAAATAAGCTATAAATTGATATTAAAATAATATATAGTAACTGAATGTAATTAAAGAGATGTATATATTATATAGAATATTTATGAATATATTACGGTAAGTATAAGATTAAAAGGTTAATAATATAGGTAACCGGGATAGGATGGATGGGTTAATGCGAGTTATGAAATATAGGTGGCACTAGTGACCTCGTTTAAAGATTCTTTATCTCCGTCGCAGAAATTTGCGAAACTTTTCTCTCGATACTTGGCGATGATGAACTGCTCACGTTCGGAGCTATGGGTGGGGTGGGGTAGGGTAGGGTAGGGTAGGGTAGGGGGTACAGTGTTATCGCTAGGGTACAAACCTCTCAACGATGCTTTCCAGTCTCCGG